>CAIGRM010009718.1:0-21040 GCA_903798335.1 Fraxinus albicans | reverse complement strand
AAAAAAAAGGAATATGTGACCTCACAAATTTGAAAATACGTAACATGTGACATATAATTTTTTTGATTTGTGACCTTGAAATTGGAGCAGTTACCAGAATTAACGGTTACCGGAAAATGTTAGCCGAAATTAGGCGCGGTCGGAGAATAGTTACTGGAGTAGTATTCGATCATCGCAGTAGTCGTCGGAACAGTCGTCGGAGTGGTAGTGGTGGTGGAGGTGGGTGGAGTATTTTATATTATAGTTAAATATTTAATTTACTAGATTAATTGTAAAATATAATTAATTAATTCATGGTAAAACCTGAGTTTTGTAAATTTAAATTTTGGAGTCTGATTTTTGATTTCGTGAAAAAAATACCCGACCTATAAATTTTTCCCAGTAGCCAACTAGCCGAAACCCACAATTTCATCAGCTCAATATGAGACAAACCCCAAGAACGGCCCGATCTAATAGCACCAAATCTTTTTCCTTAGCCCATTCCTAAATTCTAGCCCATCTACATCACTCTCGAGTCTCAAATCAAGGCCATAGAGCCCAAACCCACATCATGAAACAAGACCAAAGTCGCTACCCAACTTTACAATGTGAAATCAAAAGAAGTATTAATATTAAGCCCTCTTCGATTCAACTAAAAAATTAAATTAAAATTTAAGTCACAGTAAACAATTAATTTTTAACAATAATTTTTAATAACACATTTGATGAGTCTCAAATTTCTTTAACCAAACATTTCATCAATTTTTATCAAAATCTATCACAAATCTAACTGATTTTTATTTAAACCAAACATGGTCTAAGTATATAAAATTCTAATATATCTTAGGAGTAAGATTAACTTCTCTTTTAGCATTAGAATTACGTGGCGTCCAATCAAATAATGGAGTTTCACACTCTTATCGATTTGAGGATTTTTTTTTCAATGATCATAGTTGGCATCATCACAATTTCGAGTTCTATCTACTTCTCCAACAAAATCCGTGATGCTTTACACTTGTAAAGTCAGCATATGCAAAATACAACTTAGAAAAATCACTTATTCTCCATGAATTTCTTTCCTACAGAAATGATCTCATATCCAGTGGGTATGATAAAACACGTCCATCGCTAAGGTGGCAACGTTAACGGCCAAACCTACAATTTTTGAAATGTTGAATTGTCAAAAATTGTGGACCCACGTCATCGGCAGACAAGATAACTCCTACCCACCGTAGGAGATCATTTATGTTGTCTCTCATTAACACTACTTCGACATAATGAATGTGGAGGCGGTCTACCAAATTTTAGAACTCAATAGTACGAGGATTAATTAGACAAATTTTAAAACTGTCACGACAAGACTTCAAATAAATGAAAATTCAGTTGTAAGATAAAAGGAAAACACAAAATTGAGAGTCAAGATGGGTGCATATTTTGTCGCTCAAGTGTCTCGACTAAGTTTGGTCTTTTCAAATAATCAAATAATTCAAAAATTTATCAAATGAGTACTCTTTTCTTTTAAGGAAAAATTGAATGTATGAAGTAAAAAGTCATAAAGATTGTTGAATCAAATTTTTGAACAATTAAGGAAGAAATATCAATTGATATTTGATATCTTCATTTTGTCTAAACTTCTCCCCACGTTGGGATATCTTTTCTAGACTTCTAAGGAAATGAAACGTCCTATTTGACAGGTTTTTGGAAAGTCATAAACTGATTTTGAGGTTAAAAAATTACTTTTGAATATTTTTGAAATATTTTCTAAAAATGTTTTATTAAAAGGACAGCTAGACTCGAATAATATCCATGTGAATTTTTTTTAATAAAAAGCAGAAGTCCCGCCAAACTGGCCTTTAAATATTGATTTCGTTTTTAATCTTGCGATCATCCACGTGCTATGTGTGTCATTCATCAATTGGATTCTACAATAAAATATATAAATAATATTAAAAGACAGTAAATTATGCAAGCATGAAAAGGATCGTCATAGAAAATAACGCGTAAACTCATAAATAATTGTAATATCTTGCTACTTGGCCATCTCCCGTTACGTTCCTTCCTCTTCTGGATTTCTTCTCCTCGGCTTCTTACGCGGCGTCGCCGTCATTCCCCCACACGTAACACATCACGAGCAGCGTACGTGTCTTCCTCTCAATATCTATATATACACGCACCATCTCTTTCGTCATTTTCATCTTCTTCCATCATAGTTCAAACTTTTCTTGAATCTTAACTAACCCAAAATTATTCATTCTGTTTTTGGTATCAGAAAAATGAGTTACTACAACCAGTCTCAAGGTATATATATGTCCCTGTCTATTTCTTTTTTCTTCAGCTCGCCCTTCATGAATTAATGAGAATTCTTCGTGGGTACGTAAATGATTTGTTTTAATATTGTATTGTCCAGCTCCAGCAGGCACTGCATATCCAGTTGAAGGAAAACCAGAGACACAAGCCCATTACATGGCTCCACCGCCGGCTGGTTATCCGGTGAAAGATGAGCACGATAAGGCTCCGGAGTATACCGCTGCAGAGAAAACTCAGTCTCGGGGTGATGGCTTTTGGAAGGGATGGTGAGTCGTCTTTCTATCTACCTTGTTACAAATCACACACCCCCGGATGTCAAAATCCGTCAAGCCGAATATCATGTTTTATCTATACATTCCATAAAACCCACAAGTTTTATCCATATATTCCGTAGGATCCACCGTTTATATATACAAAACGTGCAATAGTTTTCACTTTTTGACATCAAATATGATATACTGATTTTGTTTGTGCAGTTGTGCTGCCTTGTGTTGCTGCTGTGTGTTGGATGCTTGTTTCTGAGGAGGCTAAGGAGTTGGTCCACATTCATAATCATAGATCATAATTAAAATGTTTCAGTTTCATGTATTTTTAATATCTGGATTGATTGATTTGAGAATATTTGTGACTTCTTCTTATGTGTAATAAAATTATTTGTGTTGATTTCATTATTGTTTTTGTTGAAATGTAATTCTTGATTATGCAGAGATATTGAAGGTTATTTGGTAGTGTTGATATTAAAATGGATAAAGAAGGGTTGCTCCATAATTTTGGTTGATTTTTATTGGGTCGTGTGGCTAAAATTCTGAAGTATTCCTTATTTGTACGCGAGAGGAAAATGAATTATCGATATTTTATTCTCGAATCTGGTTTTTTAGACAATATTGTTTACTTGTTTTCAATTTTGTGACATGTCACACAACGATTATGTGAGATGTATATTGCGGTATATATGACTATTGATTAAGCAATTTTCATCACTTCAGAAAAAAAAAGCAGGTGACAGGTGAAATTTGAGATTTAATTAAAAGTATGGCGATCCCATTAGAAACTAAATTAAAATTCAGCGGTTAATTTAAGAAAAATTAAAGTATGATTTAATTGAAATTTCACTAAGGCCTGTTTGATACTTTGATAACTAAGATTTTTTTTTGGAAGTTGGAAATTTTTTTCCATTTTTCACCTTTTGCACCGTTTGATAGCAAAAATTTTACCCGAAAAATGTTTTCCACCCCCACCCATACGCGCTCATTTTCTCACTTTTCAAGAAATTGGTTTTCTTGTTGTTTTGGTGGTTTTTTTTTTTGTTTTTTTGGCAATTAAAACAAATTTTAGACCCAATGGTAGAAGAGTATCACTTTAATGGACAATTTTCATAAAAAAACAAAGTCAAATGGACACCAAACTTTCAATATCACTTCAAAAGAACAACATAAATTGTTTGTTTAATGTTCGGAAGTATTCATGAAAGAAGAAGAAGAATTGAGACAGAGAATATAAAAAGTAGTGAACTTAGTTTCCACCTATAAGGCATACAAATGGCAATTCTTAATAGAAATACTAGTATTTATATTGTACTAAATAGTTCCGTGTGAAATTTAATTTGCATAAAACCTTTAAATTTATTGTTTTTTAATACGATGGAGAACTAGTCCAATTAGAGTCAACAGTTGGCTCTAAATGTGCCGTGTCCATTTTTTTAAAAGTAAAATGCATTGCTACAACATCAATTACAAGAAGTGTTTTGCTACATGTACATCAGGATTTATATCATGGTGTACGTAATATACAGTAGGGTGTAAACCCTGACGTACATGTAGAATAATTCTTACAAGAAAGGGGGAGTGGTATCAACCTTGACAGATGATTGAAATTGAAAAAAAGCTCATCGCCCTAAGATATGAGCAACTTGATTTGCATCGCCGCTATCACACCTTTCAGTATGTAGAATGGCAAAATGCTACGTAGAATGGCACTTTCCAGGATATAAATCCTTAGGTTTTGTATCGCCAAACAATCTGACTCAAGTTTTAATTCAACACGATTCAATTAGACAAACAACATAAACGATGTTAACACCTAACTACTATGTAATAATCCCATTAGTTGTGTTTGATCTTCATCTTGCTATGGGGATCTTGTTCCAAAGTGAAAGTTTACAATCTAGAAAAAAATTGTTTGTCTAATTAATTAGTTATGATTTTAGACTGCAAGTTTACTAATACGTCAAAAGTAACTTGTAAGATTGCGAGTATGTCAAAACTGGCTGGTGAATATATATACGGGGTAAGTTTTTCTAGATTTTCAAATATGGAAATGATTTTCCTTCTTGAGGTCCCATGGTCACATTTTCTTACTTTTCTTTGAAATCATTTTTCCACCCAATTTTTTTTTTTATTATTATTTATAATTGAAAAAAATTCTAGACACAATGATAAAGAAAAAAATTATTTTTATTGACAATTTCCATGCGAAACAAAACCAAACAAATGATATTTGGTATGGTAATTTTTTTTTTTTTTGCAATTGGAACAAATTCTAGACTCAATGATAGAAAAAAGTTATGGACAATATCCATAAAAATGAAGCCAAACGGATACAAAACTTTCAACATTTTCTAAGTGAAAAATTATACAAATCAAACACAATTAATTACAATTCCCAATAAAACAATTTCTAGACAATTCAATTCCCTGTAAAACACTTTCCTTCCACTCATTTTTCACATTTGCAATCAAACGGATCCTGAGTCCAAGGCTTCAAAAAAATTTCTTGTATTATTTTAAAGGAAAAAGACTCCCCCAGAAAATCAATTAATGCACCCAAACTACTCTGCAAGGAAATAGGTAAGGTTATATCAAATTAGTCCACAAAAGATATTCCTAAATACCTTTGATTTGGGGAGCCAATAAAGAAAGTCTTGGATTCCTTAGTCTCCCTTCCTAATAAAGTCACAAAGATAATAGGAGATATTATTATTGTGTGCAAAAGTATACTAAAGAAATAACAATGAACTTGAAAAATTCGCTTAGTCCACTGCTACGTTCTGATGTGCACACGAACTAACAAAACTCGGAGTTTCACTGGTGAATTTGAATGTATCCATGAACATATTAACTCGACCAGACCTTCACAAATCAACATAACCTTTGCCGAGAGTGCATTTATTCCACACCACATCTCTGACATTAAAAATCATTTAAATAAATTAAGAAAGGTTATCATGATTAATATAAAATATGGATCGCACATATTTTTCCCAAAACAAAGTCTACGGACTTCTCTACCCAACACAACTATCAATGATACCCTCATCGATTATATCCATTAACGTTCCGTCGATATTGCACCCACCGCCGAACTCATCAAGTGCCACCGATGTCAACTTTACCCAGCAAATGACAATTCAATCTCTGGTGAGAAGAAACAAGAAATAGAGGAAGAACGTTCCACTACCTACATTGACCATGATGATTCCACTGGGCTCCGCCTCCTTTTACAATGTGCCAAAAATGTAGCAATGGACAAGTTGGACAACTCTGGTCTCTGGTTAGCTTCTTCAAGAGATAGCTGAGCCGTCATCTCCATTTGGCTCGTCTGCTCAACGCATGCTGGCTTACTTTCTCGATATGCTATCAACTCGGATCATCATCAACTCATACCTGGTTACCTACTCGTCTCTTACAACCCTCTTCAGAACCCACCACCAAGAGCTCCTCAACGCCCTCCAAATCTTAAATTCTATCACCCCTTCTAATCAAAGTCTACATTTAACAGCCAATTAAGCCATTCACTGATCACTTCCACATCATCAACCTCGACATCATGCAAGGCCTCTCATGGTCGGATCCTTGCCTGCAAATTGTGTAAAATCAAGTCCATTCGAATCACTGGCCTTGGACCCTCCATGGAGCTTAAGCTCAACGGGCCAGCATTCGAAAGAGTTCACCACTGTGCTTAGCATTCCTTTCGAGTTCCAGCTTTTGGAAGGCAAAATAGGCAACATAAATTATATCAGTCGGTCAGAGATCAAAATTGGAGAAACCGAGGTGAATTTTATGCACCATTGCTTGTATATACAACAGGGAGTGATATAGGAATATTGAAATTTTTGCTAAGGGCAAAATTGATCACTATTTTTGAACAAGACTAGATCACCGGGGGTAGTTTTCTAGGGAGATGTGGGGAGGCCTCATTATTATTCAGCATTATTTGATGCTTTAGAGGATGGACTGAGGCGAATGGGTGAGGTTAAGGCAGAGAGATGGATAGATGAATTGAGGCTGGTTGGATTTAGGCCAGTTTGGTAGGCGGGTGATCCAGCAGCCAAGGCGGGTTTGCTGCTTGGGATGTTTCCATGGCAAGGGTGGATGGATGGAAGGATTTTTCATTGCTGACCTTATCCGCCTGGCAACTATTATAGATTACCAAATTATTTGATATGCAGTGCAAGAAACAAATCAACATGTCAACTGATAACATTTCAATAATGTTGAATATTGTAGAGTCCACTCTGCTGTACCAAACATGCCATTAAATTATTGAACTGCTATAATATTTGTCATTGACGGGAACAAAATCAAGCCTTTTTCAAGCACTAACATCACTTCAAGTATATCTACTTCCATCAAAACATAAGACAACAATTGAAATATCCCACGGCTGCAATAGAATGACGAAATTTTCCACCAATCCTTTCCTCAACTTTGAGATCTGCATTTTACGTCCCCGCCCATAATCTCTCTGTTAGTAATTCCTATGACATTTTACTCAATTCCTTCCATAAATCCTAATCTGCAATTTGTATATACTTCAATAAAGGAAGGAAATTGAATTATGAAGCCACTAACTAGAATGTTTAAATGAAGCAACTGGTAGAAATAACACTGCAAAGTGCTAACAATATGATGGTGCTCAAGAAACCCTACCAGTTTTATCAGAGCAATAAAGAGCAACCAAATCAAATCCTCCAATTGATGCGAATTTTCCATGCAAATTTTCTTACAAGCAACAAGAGCTTTAATTTGATTGAATTTAACAAGTATTTTCAACTGTCTTTGAGATTTTTTATTAGCAATTCCTCAGACAGTTCAAATCAACAAATGCGCCCTTTTATATATACCATAAATTTCTTCATAGTGAGTAGGAAATCTCCTAATATTTCGTAATTTTTGGCAGCAGAAAACTTCAAAACCATCGCTATCAACACTGATGTTCATAAGCTAATGAGGCCACAAGCACAAGGAACAGTGCCTTTTCAATGGAAAGGATGGCTCCTTCGGAGGTGCAAATGTTAAGAGTTCCAGAATGGCTTATATACAACCCTAGTTTTGTCGTGTACTATACATGGTCTTCAAAGCTCCATCCAGACCTAGCAATCCCAAGATATCCTCTCTTCTCACACATCCTTTACTCAAGACAGGACAGCATAATTCTAAATGAAGCTCTCTATCATCTTGAATCACAATCAAATAACTCAAGATTCATTGCAAGTGGAATCCCAATTACTGATGGTCTAACATCGTTTGTCGTAATATCAAGATATGGAAAATCTGAGTAGCTTACATGCTTCAAATTCGAGTAACATCCATAAAAAGAATAAAACTTGGATTGCTGAAAGATTGTACCACAAAATTGAAATATCAAATATTTTCGTAACCCCAACAAATAATCATTGCTCACGATTATTTCAGACCAAAATGTTTAGTGCACCAAACTAACCTATTTGAATTTGGAGACATCTTGAGCTCATAATTCCTTTCTCCCTTCTAATCTTGAGGGGTTGCTCAATTCATCAGACTTTGAATTTGCTCTCCAATGGTCACCGTTCGAGTCCTTTTAGGGCCACTGAGGTGAGTACTCAGCCATAAACTTCAGGGCCCCGCGGAATTAGTCGAGGTGTACGCAAGCTGACCCGGACATCCACGGTTATCAAAAAAATAAAAAATCCTTTCTCCCTTCTGTCAAAGAGAAGAAAAACATGGCAGCAGTTGATTAGTGTGAAAGTGGTATATGTTTTTGTGCTAAGTCAATATGGAGAAGATATGTATACGTATTCATGCAACCGTGTACCTCAAGTTATTGGAGGTACATTAAAAATAATAGTAGATCAAAATCATAATACATTCGAACAAACAAATGGTAGACATGCTAAATGATTGTTTCTAAATAGAAGTATACTTATTGACCTATAGTATGATCACCGAGTTTGTGGAAAAAAAGATCAATATTGGCGAAAATTGCACCTATACATGACTGGAGTAAATACGTTTTTAAAGATTTTGACTCGTATTTGAAATACTTGTGTCATCAAAAGTTCTTGAGTCTTCAATAGAGATTGTTATGCTTTCGACCTTGACAGATCAGAAATCTGGTGTTACTCTTCTGGTATTTGATTTGCAATATATGCTTATCTTGTTCCCTGTTCTTTCAACTAAACCATATTTTTTCAAATATAAGTACGGTCAAAAGTATAGTACTGTTGAAACATTAGGAAGGAGTTTGTTACAAGGAAGAATTGTAGGGATAAAACTTCTTGTCATTAGTTTTACGTTGTTATGCTTAATAGTATCCCATTTAAAGCATGAACAACCTTAGGGACTGCTTGGAAGTTTTATTTTCACCAATATCGACCGGTTTTGTATAGCACCATTTATGAAGGGTTAGAACAACCGGTGCTTGCTAATTTTTTTGGGCAACAATTTTGGATGGTTTAAAAATCACCTAAAACCGGTGTAGTGTAATTTTAACTGGTTCTCTCAACCCACCAAATCGACGGGTTTTGGCCATTTCTCAAATTCTCTTTTAATTTTACCTTTTATAAAATAATTATTTTCAACTAACATTTTCTTCAAAACTAACTTGCCGAAACTGCCAAACAAACCCTTAGAGGCCAATTTTGAGGGACTCTTCATGAATGATGGAACACCATTTCTTCCTATGAGAACTCATAAGATAGATTAGTAGAATTACCTGTAAGGACATCAATCCACGAACACGTTTCTTCGTGGAAGAAGGAATCTTTATTATCTTATGGGTTCCACAGAAGCATCAAAAATTGGGAATGAATTGGAGTTTCAGTCATGGAAACCAAAAATTCCAAAGTTATAGCAGGACCCATCAGCTCAATTGAACCTAATATTGGCCGAACATTTCTCTTTTTATCGACAAAGAAAGAGATCTGGAATGCAGTTTTTCAAATCTGCCCAGATGAGGAAACCTAACTCAAAGATTTGGAATTAAAACATAAGGCATGCAAAGTGTGATTACATATTACAATGTATAAAAGGGTTTATGGCATGAATTGTAAGAGATTAATCTCTCTCGCGAACATGAATATTGGAGAAGATTCGAATACATCTGGTACTCCACAATGCTCTACATTGGATCTTCAAAGAGGATTACGTATATATAATAAGCATCAAAAGTTTTCTAGATTGGTTAAAAACTTTGATTTGACAATTTAAATGCGCATGAATATGCATAAATTTACATTATTCTGGCAGTTTATTGTATTGTTACCCCAAATATTTACAACCTTATAAATATTAAGAAAAATATCGTAATACTATAGTGAGGTTATATAAATTTATTAATATCAATATTTTATAAGAATATTACTTTGTAGCTCCTGGAGAAGCATAATGAACGTGCCAATAATCTAGAAGAACATTGTTAAGTTGATATTAAAAGGCATAATTTTATTTAATTCAATACCTCATAAGAATCTTTTATTATTGCTTCCGAATAAGCACGAGTCTCTACATTCTAGGAAAAAAAAAACATTGTTTTATCTAAATATTATCTTCATACTCATGAAGAAGCATGATTATATACAAATAAACAATTAAACATTTTAAAATATTAAAAAAAATTTAGAAGAAACACGACCAAAATATAAATATTCTAGAAAAATATTTTTATGTTGTATATACAATTGCTTTATATAATTTATGTTCGTTTTATTTTTTATGTATTAATGATCACGCTAAAGTGCTCTCATTAATTAACAATAAGCCCCTGTTTGTTTGACATTATCTCCCATTTTGTAGAAGATTTATAACCGTTGGTAGCCGTGATTTTTGACTATTGTCTCTCGTGGGGAGACCAAGTTTTTGAAAAAAAGGGTCCATTTTTTCATTTTCTCCCTACAATAATGCCAAACAAACAGGGGCTAATAAAGAAACAAGAAAATGATCAATTTGGTAGTAGTTAGTACCCAACTTGAAGATTTTGGTTCTCTAATAGTAATAGGAGCAAGTTTGTCTGCAATGATTCTGTTACTCCCACAAACAATTGTTTTGAATGCCCAAGCTATTATCTTTGATTGTTATCTTTTTCTAATTACAAATAGTTGGATATTGCAAAAATATCCAATATGGCCTTGCTTTTGTTAGTTTTTATTGTGATTTCTCAACTTTTTTGGAATTTAGTTGCTTGTATTGTACAACATGCTTGTATAATTTTAACATGTCTCACATGACTAATTATGGTGATTGAATTAAAGTTAATATAGATTATGCACCACCATATGAAAGATTATATTATAATGGTTTTGCATGATATCATTTTGGACCAAAATTTATGGATATTATGTTAGATTTATATCATAGATGTCGTTAAATTCATCATCCACTTATATTATGTTATTTGATCCTTTATTAATTATGAGAACGTGATAATTGTGAATATATTTAAGGGGTCACATTTTGTGAATCTAAACACATCAAATCAATATTCTTATTGATTTATAAATATTTGGTTTAATTATCGATGCCACAAAAGTTTATGAAATCAATTGATTTATATTATGACATAGAAAATGGAAATGGAGAATATCTTTCACCTATTATGAGTAATTTGGTGTATTTATTATTACTCCCTAAAGTAGAAAGAATCCTAAAGGAGAAAGCTGATAGTGATAACTGCCACCAATATAACGTTGGTTCTACAAATGTGACTTTAGTTTTTAAAAGAGCCAATATTATATTATTTTCACTCTTTTAGATTGTATAATATATGAATATCACTATAATTGAAATAAATATTATATTGAACCAAAAGTTCAAAGTCCTGAAGATATTAATATTTGGCAAGACCGGTTGACCATCTTAGGTTAATAATAAGCGAATAATTACTAAGAATATCTATTGTAAAATATGTACTAAATTTCCTACTTCTGTAGAAATTATTTAAGGTAATATATGGCGTCATGTCACTCTCCTTGTTGATCATTTAGTTATTATTTGTATCTAATATATACATATACTAAATGATTGCATGATGTTCACTATATTCACAACCTGAAATTTGCCAGATTATTTGGTGTAGTGGAAATGTCTCGGAAACTTGGAAACCCGACCAATTTACTCAAGCGAGGCTTTGTTCACTCAAAACCTGTAAGCGAAAAAGCCAGACCCCATATACAAATATAATTAACCCCTTCATAACCACCTGATTGTGAAAATATTCCACCATGGGGACAATGTGGATTTTAGGGACAGGTTGTTCGTCGGATATATGCTATGCGAGGAAAGTGGAGGGAAGCAACAAGCAATGCAAGTAAGAGGAAGCTACAAGCAAGGTAAGTAAGGGGAAGCATCAACCAATGAAAGTGAGAGGAAGTAGCATGAAAAGTAGAGGAAATCAACAAGGAAGGAGGAGGACAGCAGGAAAGAAGTAGCAAGAAAGTAAAGAGGGGAAAAGCAGCAAGGTAAGAGGAGAGAAGCGAGAAAGAAGCAGCAAGGAAAGAGGATGATAGTTTCAGGAATAGATTAGAAACCAAATAAATACAGGGGTTGGCAAATTTGTCGAAGCATTGAGAAAAAAATGGAGTCGAGAATAGAGAGTAGGCCTTTCGAAAGCCTATAATTCGAGTTTATTTTTCTTCACTTGTAGTTATATATCCTTTGATAATCCAAATCCTTGTCAAAAAGTTTCATATTATAGAAAAGAAAAACAACTACACTTGAGATAGTTAGGTGTAGTTCACGAAGGTAGGTAGATGCAATGTTAAGAAAAGTGATTAAAATAACATCAATTGTAAACCTAAAGTAAAAGGTCGATCATAGTACATGTAATGAGTAATTAAGAAGTAGTTGACTTAGAGTAGTGGATTAATTGATTTCGAGTAAATAAGGTGTGATAACATCCAACACCGTTATTGAATAGAATTTAATGTTGGTTCAAATTTGGGTGTAAACCATGTAACGAGTTTCCATACCAACTTGGATTATCCATTTCAAAAAGCAACGACAAATGAGAAGTAGTTGTTTGTAAAGCCCTCTGATAGAATCTCACATGTTGGACCCCTTTTCAGTAGACCACTTAGGGCACTTGATGGAGTAGAGTAGAAGAAGAGGACGTATGCAGTTGCTAGACAAGTATGGGATAAGCCCTAGTTAAGTTGAGGTTATACATAAGAATATTCATCTACATAGAGATTAACAATAAAGACAGATGAGTAACAAGCCATCTTATACGCCATCAATTTTCACATATTATTCTATAATATGCTAAGGCATTAGTAATAATCCTGTCTCTAAATTTAAATTTTCAAAATAACCAGTCAAAAGATTGTGAACATGTGCACTATATAAATGTAAAAGATATAGAGACCAAAGAATAAAAGGAAGTTATTCAAGGCATCATCTAGTATATTCATATTAATGTGTCAAGCCCAAGCAGAGAAAGCTTGAAATTCAAATTCTTCGTGAACTATAAAGAGTCTAATATGCCTAAGCCTACATCAACACTTACAGTTGTTTCCAATTGAGTTGTATATGATGCATCTTACTACGAATTTAAATTTTAGTGCCATCAATCACCATTTAAGGCAATTAATAATTTATCCGTTGTGTTACCGTTGGGAAAACTCATACTATTGGCCATGAACTAGCCGTTGTAGATTACAATATATCTAATTTCCCGAGCAGATGCAATTACTAGTTGTTGCCTATAAATAGTGAATAGTGTTTCACAGGCAGGTTATACAGTGTCTAAACACCAACTTTATCTTATTTCACAATCAAACAACCTAAACAATGAGAACCATACTTCTAGGCTATCAACCAAAACCTCGCCAACAACTTTACTGTGGCAGCTCTATTCAAATGCTACATACCATACCCTGGACAACACCACTGGAAGATGCATGGAAGCTAAATTTCGCTGCATGTGGCCCTAATGTGCTGAGGCATGGGGGAGCAGGATACGTCCTTCGCGAGCATCATGGCTTATTTAAAGCTGCTCGTGCAGAGCCATTGCCAAATTATTTCAGCCACCTTGAAACGAAACTTGTAGCTCTTGAGTTGGGTCTACGAGAAGCCATAGCACAAGGCATTGATTACCTTGAGGTTGAGGGACATTCTGTTGATGCAATTGCAGTGGCCTTTGATGACAAGGCAACACTTACGCCCTCGAAAAGTTCCACCGCCCATAAATGCCGTAAACTTTTACAAGCATTTAAACTTGTTAAATTTCACCCCGTGACGGAATTCGCTAACAGGGCTGCCATGAAATTAGCAGAAATGGCAACTGGCGAAGCAGGGATGCAACACTGGATTATGGAACCTCCCCCCGAAATAGCTACGATACTGGTTGAAGACATGACTGGGTATTGGCATGGTTTATAAGGCATTCTTCTATCATCAAAATAATGTTGTTCCTCATAGGCAGAAAGGCAGATTTGCCAGAGAAATGAATAAGGGATGCAAATTTTCTATATTAATTAATAAGATATCATTTTACCCTAAGATATACCTACATTGTGAGGGAACGCCGCATTAATTACATGAAGTGTTTTCCCATTATCCTTCATTTTGTCAGCAATAAAAAGCATAATCATATAAATTAGAGGCCAGTAAAATGAACAATAATTTAATCGAATTGCAATCCCAAGTAAAACAGATTTCTTACAAGTAAATATACCCGCAAGTCAAGTAAAAATTTGGTTAGAAAAAATAAAGCACAAATCAATTTCAAAGATTGGCCAAATAATTTCTATTTATTTATTCTTTAGGGGATAGAGAAATGAAAATGAAGTCTATATCTGACCTTTTTCAGTACATCAGCGAAATCCAATTTTCCATTTACTGGTGAATGTTTCGATCCCAGATTTCTTCAAAGTTCAAAGTGATCCTTGAGATTTACTTGAGAGGAAATTGTGGACAAAAGAAATTGCAGTCAAATTAGAATGGGAAAGACAATTCTCGACACGGAAATCTTGCATTTCTTGTAGATTCGGAAATGGTCATTTTTTCTGTTTTATAGTGAGTTTATGCCTCAACTTGTGTCTGTATTTTCAATTGTTCAAGACGTCGAGTTTTGGATGATAAATTCATGAATTAAGCGACATAAGGGTTGATCTTCTTACATATTGTATGTGAGTTTCGACCTGAATTAAATAATGTCAATCTCTCCGTGTGTACGGTGTCGTTCCCTATGTCAAACATTATGTTTGTTTTTGTACTCAACAACTTCCGTTTCAAACCATTAACGAAATTAGTGACGTGGCTGTCAAAATACACATATGATGCCCCATCACATCGTTAACAAATGTGAGTCTTCAATTGCGCACTAAATTTTGAAAAATGTTTATGAATGCTCACTTGATTCTGAAAAAGTTTTATATTGCTCACTGAAATTCGAGGAGGTCGAATTTTGATCACTAAACTTATAAAAATGACATCGTATTGTTGTTCGTTAAAAAATGTGTGCAGCAAGTTCACGTGTCGCATAAAAGTAATAAAATGGACAAAAGAATCCAGATTGTTGATCCCACGAGAAATGATTACTCAATTATACAATAACTAAATATAATCTATTTTCACCATCTAAAAAAACTTAAATTTTTTGTATGTTTCGTCATTAAAATTAAATTAAAATTTGGATTTTGCAACAAAATATAAAATAAATTTAATTAAATGGGCGGTGTGTTTTGTTACAAAAATTCGAATTTTAATTGAATTTATTGTGTGTTTCATTGCAAAATTCAAGTTTTATTTTAATTTAATTTTAACAACGGAAGATACTATTAATTTGAATTTTTCAAATAATTGAAACGGGTTAAAATTCTACAAAATTATGTTAAAATTGTATTCATTTCTTGTGGGATCAATAACCGAATTCGTTTGTCTACATTATTATTTTTACACAACTCTTGGGCTTGCAATACAAATTTCTTAACTAACAATAAGTCAATGTCATTTTTATAAGTTTAGTGGTCAAACTTCGACCACCACAAATTTCAGTGAACAATTTAAGGCGTTTTTCAAAATTTAGTGGCTAATCGAAGATACGATAATTTGTTAACAGCGTGACGGGACACTACATGTGCATTTCGTTAGCCACATCACTAATTTCGTTAACGATTTGAAACATATGTTATATCAGTAAGTAACGTCCAACGTTTGAATAAGTTTAGCAGCCTAAACTCAACATTTTAAACTTCAGTGAGTATTTGAAAACACTGAGATAAGTTCAGTGGCCATTGAAACAGTTAACTCTCTTATTGTCCCCACCAAAACAAGAAAAGTAAACCTAGAGTTATAAATTCAAAATAGAAGAAAACGCTACTGTTCATTTCATGAACCGGTACTGTACAAAACTGTTGTAACATAAAATTAAAAGTTTTAAATTTCAAATTAATACATTTTTAATTTTCAGTTTAGATTTTAATTTTCATATTTAATACTAAATTAAAATCTTAATATTAAAATGTAAGTTATATTTGAGTGGTTTAATGTGGGGGTTGAAACTTTACCTATAAAAGTGATTGATTTTCATAGCATGAAATATAGAACTCGAGAAGAAAACTAAAATATTAAAAATACTCCCTTTGTTTTCATACTATATATTTTTTTATATTTTTGGCAACTCGATAAAGGCT
This sequence comes from Fraxinus albicans, assembly GCA_903798335.1. Lineage (NCBI taxonomy): Eukaryota > Viridiplantae > Streptophyta > Magnoliopsida > Lamiales > Oleaceae > Fraxinus > Fraxinus albicans. The sequence continues at coordinate 4,866 of CAIGRM010009718.1, read as the reverse complement.
CGTTCTTTATCTCCATATGAATGTACCCAAAGAAGGAGAACCGACTGTGAGCCACATGAGTTTTATTTTGGAATCGTGTAGTGCCAAAAGAACCTGGACGAAGGGGGACAACACGATTTTAGGACAGTATCCTTGACGTGACTCCCAAAAATTTGTATTTCTAACTCTATCTACTTATATTTTATGTTCCTGTTATTGTATAGTTCTTATATTTATAATTATAGTTGAATTATATTTATTAATGTTATATTTATATTATTTAATTAATTATGTTAATTGATAAATATCTATACACAAATCACCAATTTTTTCCAACAATTTAAAGTCGTGTTGAGGTGATTTGCTTGTAGATTAAATATGGTATGACCATCCAATCTTGATTCAATGTATGTCATTGCATTATATTTTTGTAATATCAATTGAAGCATATTTAAATGAAATATGCATGTGATTCCCCAAGTACTATGCGGTCATGGTCTGAAGTATCAATTTATTCCCATCATCAGCGTTCCTCAGTATTAAATTCTTGCTATTTGTGCGGCTTCTGCCTGTAAATGCAATTGAAGCATATTTGGGAATGGCCAATGTTTAAAGAAAAAAAAAATCCCATGTTATTAACCAGAAATGTGACAGGGAAAATGATCTTGTGCTAATTATATTTAATTATAATTAGACTTATCCACTTACTTACTTTTATGTACTTAATCTTATAGTTGCTTCTCAATGTTTATTGGAAAGCCGTTTCTTTCTTAATTCAATGGGTATATTTGATTGATGCTAATTTCTATTGTAAGTCGAAATATTCGATGTTTATGCCTACCAAATTAAACAGATAGTGAACATGTACCGAACATTAAAATTTCTGTTAACCTTCCTTTTGGTAGTATTGATTTGAAGAACTAAAACTTATTTAGGTGGAAAATGGTTGGTCAAGTAAATTCTGAGTAACGGGATGTGATTGTCTATTACATTTGAAATATGACATATGATATGTAAAATGGTTTTCAATTGGCAATGATATATGGTTATATATGCTGCTGGCATTAATCCCACTGGAACAACAATTTCTAAATGAAGACTAAATATTGTCTGACAAACAATTGAGTATCTAAGGTCATTGACAATGTAAGTCTAAACCATGTAAGATAAAGGTAAGAGTTGGCTAGTTTCGTACCATCCAGAAATACTGAAAGCAAGAGTTGACCCAAAATAAGAGGTTTATTTTCATAATTAATATGTATAACTTTGTTTATAGCCAAGAGTAACTCCCGTGATTAATAGTGATTTTATTCTATTGAAATTTTTTAACTTATAAAAAGTTTCAACTTTCAAAATTATAGCCAACTTTAATTTTTTTATTTAAATTTCAGTTTCAAGTTTTAAAGTGCATACTTAATACAAAACTTAAACATTAGAATGTAGGTTATGTATGGATTAATTTTCATTATTGTAGGGGTTGTTTTTTGAGTGGCTATTGCTTTCATAGAGAATTAAAAAAAAATTAAATCATTTGCTTATTTAAATTGGATTACCTACTACAGTACATATGAAATGTTATTCTGAGAAAACTTTGGTGGTGACTTAACTAAAATTTATCCTGAAACTTCTCTATAGTTTGCTGGAAATTACTGCACAATATGTTCTAAAAAAAGTTGCTTCTATTTTATAATTTTCATGATTATATTATGGGCATGTGGAGTTTCTAAGTTCCTATTATAGGATGTTCTTCACATCATAAAGTCTCCATATTGACAAGTGTTTTGCACTTAAGCACCAGGGGACATTCCACCATGGTTATAGTGCATTGATAACTATGCTATAGATTCTGGTGTCTAATTTAGATAATCTGTTGTCTTTGGATATTTGAATAGGATGCTTTGCTTTGATGGTTGTGTGAAGAATCAAAAGTAACAATGTCAAAATTTAGATGTACAATCAAATAGGTGAAAACTTCTATTACAAATACAGTTTTAACGAAATGCAAAGGACCAAATTAATGTTTCTGTCTTCTGACATGTTCATTTGCTTGAAGGTTATTCTTTGCAGTCAGTTAATGAAGCATCTATTATCTATAGGTCTAACATATTTTCTTGAAGAAATTGTATTCTCTTGCTATTTAGATCAATCGTTGTTCTTGTATGCATTGGTAAAAGAACTTTGATTAAGTGATTTGAAAAAATGGCTAATTATTTATGGATATAACAAATCAAGATAGGCTAAATGTCCATGACCTTGACATCAACTTCATGATCAGAATGATTATGATGGTACTTAAATAAATTAATATAGTTATCGACATATGTGATGTGTACAGTGTACATAACTACATATGAGTAAGACATACACTCATGGTTGATCAGTCTTAGTCAACTGAAAAGATCAATATTATATTGTGATATATGATGATTGAGAATTATTTGGTAAATAATTATTATATCCTTGGAATGTGGGGGTGTTTTAATTTTTTTAGATATATCTTATATTTTACTACTCTTCATTGTAAAATTAACATTTTTTGAGCAAAGTATTCAATTAAATATGAAGATTGTAGGTGAAACACGAGCTCAATTGATGCATTTGCTAAAAGTCAATATTAAAAATTTCACGTGTTTATCTTATTAAACTTAACGTGACTTTGATATTTTGACATGCTTTTAGAAGATTTTGCAAATGTGCAGGTTAAGAATAAGAACTCGCAAACATTGATGGTATCAAATTATTGTCCAAAAAGGACATGATAAATTAAAGTCCTTAATGGATTAATGGACATAATAAATTATTGAGGGGAATGAGTTTAAACCAATAAGGGAGTCACCTCTAGGAGTAACCCAATCTTTGTGGGAGATTCCATGAAGAAGGTTCAATATGGTAGAAACAACCCGTACTGAGTGACTTGTAATAGCACTATATTATTTGTGTTCATTCCTATGGTGATAGTGTTAATAATAGTGTGATGTTAGGAATGGTTTAAACTGCTCAACGTCCTCAAATCTTCAACTCCATCACCTCTTCAATCAAATTCCCACATTTCACAGCCAGTCAAGCCATTCAGCAGGCCCTTGACTGCGCTGATCACGTCCACATCATTGACCTCAACATCAAGCAGAGGGGACGGCTGATTGAACTTAGGATGGAAGCATTTGTCACTGACTGTCGGAGTAGTTAACAAATGTTTTGACATGCAATAAGAAACGACTCTCAATAGATAACATTTTAATAATGTTTGAGTTGTGTAGAGTCGACTTCGCAGTACCAAACATGCCTTAAAAATCTTGCACTTCTATCGCATTCATCGTTGACATGAACAAGCTTTTATCAAGCACTAACATCACTCCAAGTATATCTGTTTCCGTTAAAACCTAAGACAGCAATTGAAAATTTTCATACCTGCACAAGAACGATGAAGTTTTCGACAAAACCTTCCCTCAACTTTCTGAACCGCGTTTATGTCAATGCCCATAATCCATCTGTTAGTAATTTCCTTGGGCATTTTGCTCAATTCCTGCAATAAATCCTTGATGTACAATTTGTACACACTTCAATAAGGGAAGGAAATCGAATTATGCAGCCAATAACTAGAATGTCTAAATGCAGCAACTGGTAGAAATTGTACTTCACTGTGCAATCCATATCTGAGTGCCCAGAAGTATTTACACGAATCACGAGTTTGATTGAATTGAACTAGCCTTTTCAAGGGATTTCATGGTGAATTGCTAGCAATTCCTCTGAGAGTCAAAATCAATATATGCATCCTTCTAAATATACCATAAACTTCTTCCTAGTGAGTAGAAATTCTACTAGCTTTTTCATAATTTTTGGCAGCAGAAAACTTCAAAACCGTCATTACCAGCACTGACTTTCATAAGCTAACAAGGTCTTAAGCACAAGGACAGTGCCTTTTGCATGGCATCAACAGCTCCTTTAGAGGTGCAAATGTGTCGGATTTCCAGGATGGCTTACGTACAACCATAGTTGTGCCTTGTACTATAGATGGTCGTCTAAGCTCCCTGATAAGTGTGTTTTTACACACTTGTTTGTAGGCTTTGTACCCGAATTCACGAAGAACGGAGCGAAAATGAGAAGAAGGGGACTCAAAGTGTACAAATTGGTGAAGTTAGGGACCAAGTTGCACATGCCAGAAAGATGAAGGACTTGAAGTGCAATTTATGAAGGACCTAATTGAAATGAAAGTCAAATTTTGAGGACTAAATTGTACAAGAGTCAAAGTTGAAGAACCTGAGGTATAAATATGGAGGGACTAAGCTGCAGCAAAGGCAAAGTTGAGTCTTGCGATCGCATGGATTATAACCAAGCGATCGCCCCGACCCTTGCAGGGATTCGATGGGCCACTTTATTTTACCCATGCGATCGCATGGGTTATAACCTTGCGATCACATGGAGTTAAATTTTTGAGGCGGTTTAACTTTGTTTTCTCGATTTCTTTCTTGGTTTTTTTTATATTTTCTTATGTTTTTAGCCAATTAAATAGGTTTGCTTCATAGTTAAGTGTTAGAATAGCATTATCTTTAGTTATTTTATTTTTAGATATTTTAGTATCTTAATTTCCCTATAAATACCTCCTAACTCTCTTCCTCACCTATCTCACTCTCCCCTCTATCTCGTTTTTCTCTCTGTTTTCTTTCCCTTTTATTTTTATTTTCTTTATTTTAGTTAGTTCTTGGTTCATTGGTGGAAGCAAAGGTTGATAACAAGGAGGATTCAAGCAAAGAAGTTGGAGAAATCAATGAAGAATGCTCCAAAGCTTGATTTGAAAGGGTTGTATTGTTAACTTTGGTTTATTTTCATTATTTTCCAATACTTGTTATGTATTGTAACATGAATCTCCTTGTTATTATTTATATGATG
>CAIGRM010009657.1:0-12708 GCA_903798335.1 Fraxinus albicans | reverse complement strand
TAAACAAAATATAATAAATATTTTAAAATGAACTAATCATGTAAGTAATTAAGGGTACCGCTATTTCCATCCACACTTTTTATATATACATCCACTTTTAAAAATTAAATTTTATTATATTTTAAATCCTATGTAAATTTACTTAAATAGACATAAACAAATCTAAATAAAAATACTTAACTCTAAATTGATCCACTAGTTTTTTTATTTAATGGAGAAGAATTGGAAACTCGAATTCAAGATGAAGGCTGTAATTAGTGGTTGAAATCATTTGTGAATCCTAAATGGAAAACTGTAGATGTCAAAATCTGTGTTCATTTGCTTCTTTCTTCTTTCTTCTTCCCTCTCTCTTTTCATGTATAAAAATATGATTAGTTGGTGCATATCTCTTAAAGGTTTCGACTTTGTTATTCTCCTTTAATTAGTCGGTGATCATAAACATCGCAACTGTAATGAGACGGGATGAGCATTAAGTATTGGATATACAAACTGAAAATTAGCTTCAGCTTAAAATTGAGGAAGATGATGAAATGCATTTGCTCCGGGGAGCACTTAACAGTAGACGAAATAATTCATTAATTCATCGGAGTCCCGGCGACTCGGGATTATTCAGCAAGTGGGTATTCTTCTCAGCCAGGCGAGGCTGACCCTAAGTTGGACACCAGCAATATAGAAGAGGCCGAATCATCTCTTCGTGAGAGTGGATTTTTGATTTATGAGGTTGGTAATTTCAACCTTCACTGCATCAAAATTGCCTTGTATTTTGTGATGATCATTATATAACATTTAACTCTGCACATGTACTAGAAAGGACATGACAAAGTAACGAACATGATTTTACTTTCTAAAGCGCTCTTTGAAGAACTTTGATCCTGTCTTTTTTTTTTATTATGTTCTACTCTATCCGTGGATTATGTTGGCCATTTTCTGAACTGGGCTNCTACAAGAATGATGTTATCTCAATATTGAATGCCAAGTTGTACGATGTGTAGAAGGAGATGTTCCAAAGTTCATGTTTTGATCATTAATTCCTTCAAATGAGCAAAATGGTAATACAAGCATGATTGTCAGAAGCTAATAGAAGACTACGAGACAGATTGCGACCTTGTGCCACGTAGCGTAAGGAGAGCTAGGAAATTGATATACATAGTATTTAAATAAATGAATTTAATAAGAACAAAATTGGAATATGACGTGGATGTACATAGTATTTTTTATAAATTTAAAAATTTTGTAGTGGATGAACTTAGAGTGGGATGAATATATAAAAAATGTGGATGGAAATAGCGGTACCCTTAATCAAACCCTAACCTCCTTTCTCATTTTCTTTACTTCTTTAAATTGTTTAACACCACCTACCAACTGCACCTTTAAAAGACAAAGAATAGCTACAATACATAATTTTCCCCAAGACTTTCAAACAACAACCAGCAACTAAATTACAGAATTTTTTTACACAACATAAAAAGACCAATGACATTGCAAATCAGCAAGAACCCCAAACCTACTTGATATATCTTCATCAATCTACCCATCCTAAGCTCCCTCTACTGTATATCATTGGCCATATGAAGTTGACCATTCATTATAGTCGTGTATCGTGTATGAAGAGGTGGGTCGACCCCAAGCAAAGTAGTCGCGAGCATCTGAATGTCCGTAGTATCTACATCCCAAGAATCGTCTTCCTGAATGGCACAAACCTTGTTCATTACTCTGAGATGCGGATGAAGAGAATTCCATGGAGATTGGAAGATCATGTTCCTCCCAGTGTTAGATTTTGAATTGGGGATTTCACCTCTGCAATTGAAATGGAGGAGCACAGTTGTTTTAGAAGGGAGAAGGAGAAACGATTTTCTATGACTTAAAATTGTTAGTCAATTATATGCGATTCTATCCTACACGTGCTTCACTAACGTCATGTATTGGCATGTAATTTTTCTATCCATCACGTATACATTTATGTCCAACTTTATAGATGGAATTGATTTTAGTGATTGATGAGTAAATTAACGGATAGTTCAGTGAGCATTGAGTAATTTTTTATATTTGAGTGAGCTAGTAATAATTATGGGTAAAGTTCAGTAGACAATGATTTAATTAACTCATTCTAAGACAAATTAACTCTATTCTAATCACGACGCGAGTAAATTCCTAACTCAAATTCAAATTATTACAATGCATTAAATTTCAGATACTAATATGATTGCATACGTGATAAATATTATTGTTAACATCTATTGCACATATGTTAATTTTGTCGCATTCTAAATTTATTGTGAGTCTCTCAACACTACAACAAATAACTAATTGCCTAATTGATCAGCAAACAGCTAAATAATGTAATGAGTATATAAAATTAATCAATAAACGCAATAAATAAACTAAACTACTAGTTTTCAATTAAAATAAATAAACAATAAGGTTCATCTTCATTCAATACAAAAAGGGATCTAGTCTAACGTGTTTTTATATAAATCACAAGAAGAATAATGAAAAAATATCACTCAAATCATGAAAAAATGAAAAAAATCTTATTCTTCAATTCGAAAGTTGAATTCTTCAAAATCTTATGCCTTGTTTGATTTGACAATTTTTCAATGGAACTTGGAAATGAAATTTCATCTTCCACCAAAAGTCATGTTTGATTGGGAAAATTTTCTTGGCATTTCATTTTCCATCTTTTGCCTCATACGGTTCCAATTCCATGGTTTTGAGGAAAATCAATTCCCACCAATTTGGTGGGATTTGATTTTTCGGGCTACTTTTTCTTTTTGACAATTGAAACAAATTATATCCCTTTAATGAACAATTTTCATGTAAAACAAAGCCAAAAGAACACCAAAAGATCCTAAATTTCAATATTTTCCACGTAAAAAATTATACTAATCAAACACAATTAATTGACAATTCTCAGGAAAACAATTATAGGCAATTTAATTCCCTGAAATTCATTTTTTTTCCACCCAAATTCCACTATTGCAATCAACCAGACTCTAATATTTTATACTAGATTAAACAGCATAACAATCTGCAAGATCTAAAATCACAAGGATAACACTACAGTATTGAAACTTTAAATCTTCCATAAGATTTGCATGAAATACAAATCATACATGCAGCAAACCAAGGCCGGAGACAATGATAGTGCCTCTCGAATTCCAGAAATTTGTCCACGAAACAAAACACACACACGATGGTTCCAATCTGCTCATAACATGTAACCCACTCACAGGAAAACCTCGTTAGGAAAGATGATACTTCTCATGCAGAACTTCTGAATTCTTCATATCAAACCACAGCCATTTCTTACCTGTTTAAAACACAGAGAAATAAAATCCCCTTAGAAAAAACAGAATCACTTTCATCATATGGTGTGATTTAGAAAAAAGAAAACCTAGAGAGACTCCTGCTTCTACTTCGGCTGAGACTCTTGCTTCGGCTACGGCTTCTGCTGGAACTGCGCCTAGTTGGACTTTTACCTGCCCGTTTCTGGCGCTGAAATTCGGCAAATCAAAACAAAGTGGGAACATAAAAAGCACAGAAGCAGAACCACACTTGACTCCAGTTCAAAGATTAGACAGCACTAGATACTATTAAATAATAAAAAGCTAAATTTTCTTCATGCACATAAGAGTTATCAACACATCAACAGAAATCAGAGAGGACGGAGCACCAGCAATGAGATGACATGTAGGAAGTATTTAACCACTAAAAATATTACTTACAGATGGAGTTGGGGACCTGGATCTTGATGGAGATCTGCAAAAGTTCCAGAAACAACCCAATTTAATATCCACTTGTGCCTCTTAACAACTTTGCTCCATGAGCCTTGATGCCACATCCACGTCAGAATGACCATGACCAAAATGCATAAGAGGAAACTTGCAAATATTTTAGCAATTTATGGGGAAAAAGACATAAAATAGGGAGCAAAATATGTCCACCTAAATAAGGAATCTAATTAAGAAAGAAACAGAACCTCAAATATAAAGCTAACAAATGTTCTTTAAAAGACCGATCAAGATGCCAAAAGAACCAATAAAGAACATCGATAGTATGCTTTGGTAGCTTAACAGCATTGGCGACAATGAAAATGTTTCCACCGCAAATAGAGGGTGTTTCCATGTTCAAAGGGCAATTCACAGTCCAGCTTTACTCGCAATCCAATATCTTCTTTGTTTCCAATCTAGCACCCATGGACATTTGCGATGCTCATTAGAACACAGACACCAAGAAGGATTCGAAAGCTTCCATCGATAAAACATCATACCTCCACTACCAAAAGATATGTAGGCAATTGAACCATATCCCACCAAGATCCTAATGTGCAATCCCCAAATTGCGCATACAAGCCATATCTAAAAAACAAAGAACGTGATTCCAATTTGAAAAGAAAAGAATGAACATCATGATTCCTTGATGATACATTTTCAAGCACAATCCAAGAGTGAAATACGGGAGGAAAAGAATCAGAGATAGGGCTACATGAGGGGAGTCTTCAACTACAAATAACTAACGGTATTCATGTATTCATGATTTAAGACATGCTCAGCTTCTGAAAAAGCTCTGACATTTCTGTCAATGGAAAAGGCCTGGTGAAAAATATCAAAGCCACAGGCATTTGTTCAGCTCTTTGTTTATAAGAACTCAAAAGTAATATATGCACCTTTTTGTAGAGACAAATTAATGAATAAATCAAATCCTTTTAGCCATTTATATGTGATTGTAAAGGCGTGGTCTCTAAATAAACCGAAATTTAAACATTTATATGTGCCAGTGATACGAGGATTCGATTTCAGATCCAAAATATCATCTAGAGGTGCAAAATGGACCGTCCCAGTTTTCATGACACTCACCAAGGACCTGGGACTGGCGTGTCCCATGCAGACCTGAACTCATCATATTAATTCTATCATTTTTCACATTGGACTCATGAACATGCAGAAAAGCTGAGTCAGCTGGAGTTGGCACTTTGTACGAAACATTCCGAGCTCAAGATGAGCCCAACCCACCGTCAGCTCAGTTCATAGGCACCCCCAACTCCAATCCAACAAATTCCTCAAAATAAAGAAATGCAGAAACCTGACTAACCCACTAGATGTGGTGATACCGACCAGTGGTACCATGCAAGGAACTGCAGTTGAAGTACGTTCAAAAGATGTGCAGGATCAGATGGTTGTGAAGCTGGAAGTCTTGAAAACTAAAGCATCAATGGTCAATCAAAAAGCTGAAAATTTTCGGTTCAGGACATTCAAAGTGCTGACTAGAAGAAAGGGGCCCAGTAACATATTTGAGCTCCAAAAGTTCACAGAACACACACCAATTCAACAAAACAAAATATTCCACAAAAAATACAAAGACATATTATCCACCAATGAAACTTGGCTTATTCATCTAAGCTATGATGTAAAATAGGGTCATTTCACTTTAACGCGATGAAAATAATTTAAACACTAAAAGTACAAATCAGTTTTGATATGACACTAAAAAACAGAATAAAAACAATAAACCTAAAAAATAGAGAGAAATTCAAAATCAACTCATAGAAAATATTTAGCCTGTGTTTGAAACCCATTTTTTTGTAAGATTTCTCATTCTTCTACAGTTTTTTTTTCAAATTTCGTGGGACCCATGTACTAATTCTATCAATTTCCGTCAGAGGATGTTCCCTTCCCACTTGCAAACTGACATTCTGAATCCATTTTCCATGTTGATTCCAATATTGCCCTTCCCATATTTTTGTGTTGGGTGAAAGAGTTAGGTTGAAAAAGGTGAGGGTATTTGTGGAAAATTACAATTATTGGTTGAGGGCAAAATCGGAAGGAAATTTCAAATGGGAATATGGGATTATGGCATTCTGACAGATTTTCGGTTGTTGTCTGCCTTCACTATAGAAAAATGAGAAATCTTGGAAAAAAATGGGTTTCAAACGGGGGCTTAAAACATTCAGCATGAAGAACCCAGGAGAAAGGCGTTGGACATAAAGAAGAAGGAAAGGTCAATGACCAATAAAGGAGCACTCTGATGTAAGTAAATCCTTCAGACAACAAGTGATGAATTCAATGAAGACGGTTACCTAGATACAGAGCGTCCTTTCGACCCAGAGCGAGACCGAGAAGACACAGACCTTGAACGGCGTGAAGATTTGCCCTTGGGTGACTTGCTGCAAGGAGATTGATGAAGTTCATAAATATATTATTAAAACCAACAAATCCAAAGACAACAATAATAATTTCTTTTTATGCCTATACTTGGCACCCATTTTTTCCAATACTCATTATCAATCACACGTTTTCCAATAAAATAATTTTACACGTATACCCAAAACTTTTTCTTATTTTTTAACCACACAATCTCCAACAAAACACTATTCCAAAATGCATTTTGACCCCGAAATGGGGCTCAAACAAGGGCTATAATATATTTAAACCTTTTGCTCCTGCTTCGACTTCGGCTCTGGCTGCGAACATTGCTTCTTCCTCTTGAGCGAGAACGGCTGCGGCTGCGACTTCTGGAGCGGCTTCCATCATATTCCTTCACCTGTCATCAATGAAAGGACGTCGTAAGTAGAGCATGCATAATAAGAAGAGAGAATTGAATGTGTATGTGCCATATAATTAAAATATTTTGCAGCATACCCGAACAACGGATCGTGAGAAAGCATTCCGAAACTCAGAATCATCGAGCTTCTTTATCTGTAAATATGGAAAAAAAGTTCCGTGTAGTTGTCAAGTGATAGATGTTCCAGATATCCAATCAGACACAAGAATAAACAAGAATTAGTCATTTAGAACAATAAACATTGGAAGAAAAAACAAAAGATAACTTACAGCATATTTCATGTCATCATAATTTGTATAGTCCACTATCCCCGTCTTTCCTGCAAATCCGAAAGTAACAGATGCTTAAAGAATGCTCAACACAAAATAAATAAATATTCCCAAAACAGCACAAAGAAGCCAATTCTAACTTCAAGGCTGCTTAGAACAGACAAGTTAGTAACAAACTTAGACACAAGACTGTAAACATAAAGGTTCTGACCTTCAGCCTAATTATATCATAGTGAAAGGAAAATTCGAAACGAACATAAACAGAAGATGATTAAAGAAGTACATGAAAAGATACATGAAATTATAATACATGGAAACAGAACTCCGAGTGGATGGAGAAAACATATTGATTTAGCGATTGCTCAATTCCATATTAATAAGGAACTATGCTTAGGTTGTTGCTATTGGAAGCAAGATTATTCACCCGTATAGTCAAATGAGCTTCAGTCACCATAATTTTAATACATAACTTTTTTTATGGGAACTTTTAGATGCTTATAATGCCTAACATCATAAACACATGATATCAACATTTAGCAGTTTAACAAATTACAATCCGAAATCAGTATGAACATAGGTGTCAGTTCAAGTCTCAACAACTATTTTCTTGATAATTAACCTATTTTGAAAATGGAAATAAGCCATATAGGTTCCCAGCTGGATCAAAGGATCCAAAAAGAACAATGCCTATGAATTGAGATAAAATTCTCCAGAGTTATTTACTATTGAATATACGAAGATGACATGTCACTGGTGTGACGACTCAGGTCTCTATATCGAAACCGTTCTATCATATGTATTGTCCATTTTGGGTGGGCATCCGCCCACTCATGGATTCAACTTAAGTCTCTCATCAGGCGGGGGTTTTGGGTTTGAATCCTAGAAGACGTGATAGAAATCGTTTTTTTATGACGACCCAGGTCTATGCCCGAGCCGATGATTCAACCTAAGTCTCATCAGGCGGAGGTTTTGGGTTCGAATTCTGGAGGACGAGATAGAAATCGTTTTTTTATGACGACCCACGTCCCTATGTTTGAGACATTATATCATACGTCATGTTCGCTTTGGGTGGCCTATGCCCACTTACCCCCTCACGAAATTTTATCGCGTGGTATCAGAATTAAACTTAAATCTCTCATTAGACAAAGGTCTTGGATTCGAATCTTTGGGCATAGGTCCACCTAAAGCGGACAATATTTATGATATAAAGCCTCGGGAATAGAGGCCGAGTCGTTACAACTAGGTTAGTACATAGCAAATTCTCCAACGAAGTAGCACGGGGCAAACCACAATATAACAATCCAGTCCATTACTGTGATATAGCACCACTAAGGAAGTTTCCCCAGCAGCAAGAGGCCTAGAGAACGTTTGGGTGCAACTTATAAGTATGAGGGAGGAAAAGTATACCCTCACATACTTTCTCTCTCTCTCTCTCGTGCTTATAAACTCACTTATAAGTTGCACACAAACATGCTCCTAAAGATCAAATATGATTGATAAAACTGCCACTAAACAGGAGAAATAAATCTTATAAGAATATTTCAGCAATACATCGGAATGTCTCAGAAAGATCTACAAATACAAAAAATCCACACCTTAACGAACAGTCTCATGTCTCTCATCCTACACTGTTAGTTATCTCTGAAAACTCATCAAGCAGTTTAAAGCAGACGTCAAGATGCCAAGTATAAATAGATTAACTTGATCTTAGTTTCAATAGTAAGAACAATTGAAAGAGGATCTCAGACAGGGGTCATCTATTCAAGCGTACATTTGATATGCAGGCACACAAAAATCCCAAAATGGCCAATGGCACAGACTATAAGGATGAGAATGTTGCATGTTAGTCAAATAAAGCAAACCCTAAAAACGTAGTGTTGCCAACAGTAGTAAAAGCTCCATGATGCTTATCCAAAATAGGTAATATAATATCAGTAGGTCCAACTCATAGTCATAAAGAACAAAACCAGAATATAATTCACATTCGAATCATGTTATATTGCTTCAAAATTCGAATGGCCTACAGTGCTATATGCAAGCAAATAGAAAACATACGTTTCTTTATGAGCCTAGCCCACTTACTTAACATCTCTTGCCTCCAAACACCTCATGTCCACCCACCCCAAAAATACAAGATAAATAAATAAATGTTGATGTTGTATTCAGTTTCCACCAGCTGAAATATTAAAATGAATCGTACATTGCAGAAAAAAAAGATTCCTTGTATCATCTTACCACTCCCCTCATGGAAAACTTGGGAAAAGCACACATCCCCTGCTCGACGCATGTGATCCTAAATAAGAAACATATGATACCAACATTCAAAAAGTCTGATATCATAAAGCTAGTGGTGAATGTGACTCAAGATAAGTGACGAACTAAGACTTACCTTCAGATCTTGCCAAGAAGCAGAATTGGGCAATCCAGTGACTAACACTGAAGAACAAGGTCAAGTGAGGCAAAGTTGCATACACAAAAGATGTGTTTATTATAGTTATTTTAACAGTCAACAGTCACTCTATGAAATGATATACCCACCTCTATACTCAGAGCGCCTAGACACTCCACCACGAGGACCTCGACTACCACTATTGCTATTGTGACGATCCGTTGATGATGAGTTACCACGCCCACCATGTGCAAGCTCCACCTGAGTAGATTCAAAGCATAAGCAAATTTAAGTAAATCGATGACTAGTAGTTTGAAGAGAAGTAAATTGATGACTAACCCGCAGCCGGTGCCCATCAAAATCATAACCATCACGCCCACGAATAGCATCTTCAGCATCACGAGCCTCTTCAAACTGTTGTGACAACTATGATAGATCAAAACGCACACGTTTAAAGATAGATTTCTTGAAAGAGATAAGACTCACCTCAACAAAAGCATAACCGGGAGGCCTAGGTGGAATTTTCAGATCAATATGCGCAATTGGTCCATACTGCAATAAGCACCCCAAATACCGTATAAGCCTTGGAAAATTATAGGTAAAATAAAGTTTGCTTTCAAACTTATTAGAAACCTATAATCAGATAAGCATGTGCTTTTTTGGTGGTTTAATACCCCTTAGTCAAGGAAGAGAACAAATACGTAATTCAAATACGATATGATACGGAAACACCAATAAGACTTTTTTGAAAAAATTAGAATACGTCGATATGTTTCAAAAAATTCAACATAATTTCACTAATATAAAAAAACATTAATAAGAGAAGCATGATAATAAAAATAAAATAAAATACTAAAGCATTTTATTAGCATGGTTTTACATATATTAAATCATTATCTATTTTCTATAATAAAATTAATATAATACAATTTTACATGTATTATTTAATACTAGTCACTAAATATTTCTAATAATAAAAATATATTTTTCAACTATAACACGATATCACATGTAATGAAAGATTTATAATACTATGAATTTTCAATAAATATTATTGATATTCAATAAGTTATTAAAATAATTTAAAAAATACGTATCAGATACGTATCGAAAATCATACAAAAATATAAAATAATTAAAAAATACGTATCAAAAATTTAAAAAATATAAAAGTATATAAAATAATTTTAAAAAAGTAAATAGTACGTATTGAAGGGTATCGGAGAGTATCGAAACTTGGATATGTATCGAATACGGGTACGTAACGAGTTTACAAGTATATGTGCTTCTTACTCAATTTCAAGATTGTCAATTACTCCACTTTGAATTAAATTATGCCATCAGTATAAAATCATTGAATGCACGTACGTAGAAGAGATTGTGTCTCCCTATTCTTCCTTGCTCTTTTCCTAATATCAACTCTCCCTAATAGAGACATGTTATGAACACTTCTAACAATTATATTCTCCATCACAGTTTTTGTCATCATTCATCCCTGAGGCAAGCTTATTCTTCAACATGGAACATCCAGGGATGTGCATTTTGCCACTTTAGGAGTTAGGATATTGAGGGCGTGTTCGGTAGAGATTAAAATTGGATTAAAATTGAAAAATTAGCCGTTATTGTTTACTTTTATTAGACGAGTGGAACCAATAACGGTCATATTTTCAATTTTAATTGGATTTTAAGCTGTACCGAACAGGCCTGAGTGATAAATTATTACCTTACTAGCTCATATTTTATTTACTGGAGGAAATAACATAGTCTTGGGAGCTATAGCAGTGTTCAGCAAAAATCTTTCAATGTATACACTTCCATACCCTTCACGTCAAAACGGAAAAACGCACAAAAAAGGACATTTTCATCCAATTATCCATCAGCATGCTTCCAACTTACTAAAGCCATGACCAAACCAACAAGACACGCCCACACGCACCATATATATTTGAGTGGATTCATCAATGCACCAGTGGATTGAGTAAAATTGAAAGAAGGGAGTCACGTCAATTAATCCAAGACAAGACAATCAAAATAATGCACATGAAATTACAATCATAAAATCTTTAAAACAATCAAGATGGACGAAGAAGAGGGTGGAAAGAATTTAGAAATGAAATTCAAATTCATATAAATTACCTTGTAAAACAAATCTTCCACTTCCCTCTCACGAATGTCACCAGGAAGGTTGCCAACATAAAGGGTTCTGCTTGATCGACTCATTCTTCCTAATGAAATTCAAAACAACATCAGAAAAATAAAACAATTCAAAACAACACAAAACCAGGAATTTGGAGCATGTTGACATATCCACGGATGTTAAGATTGCAGGAATAGAAGCATGACAAAGAATTGTATAAATTCAATTAAAATTGCAAAAAATGAAACGAAAGGATCAATAAATGTTAAAAAATTAAAAAAATAATTAAACGCAGCCATCAACAGCACCATAGCTAATCATCGACAATCCGTCTTCGAAATTAGTAAGAGAACTTGTCGATAAAACATTTTACCCTAAAAAAAATTGCCTCGACTGATACCATACATAAGAATAGCGAGGAAAAAAAATAGTACAAGGTCGGCGGCCTCAATTAGAAAATTAATTGCTAAATTACGAACATTGTTTATATAACTGAAAGATAGAATATTGTAAATTAAAGTGATAATCTTTCAGGTATTGAAATTGGGAGTTTACCGTAGGTAGGATAGCGCCGAGAGATTCGAGTCGAGGGTGCAGTGGAGTTCGAAGATTAGGGTTTTGAGGTGTACCAGTACTAAAGTTGCGTCGAGTCGCGTCTTGTATTGTACAAGAAAAAGAAAACAATGTAGTATAAATTGCGCTTGTTGTCTCCAACTTTTACCTTTTTTGCACTTCTATCTTCAAACATTTATTTCTTGACATTCATATCTTTAACATTTAACAAATTAACAAACATAACCCTTGATAATAGTTTCGTCCAAACTCACCGTTGACATAGC
The DNA here is from genome assembly GCA_903798335.1 of Fraxinus albicans. Taxonomy (NCBI): domain Eukaryota; kingdom Viridiplantae; phylum Streptophyta; class Magnoliopsida; order Lamiales; family Oleaceae; genus Fraxinus; species Fraxinus albicans. The sequence goes on along the minus strand of CAIGRM010009657.1, from coordinate 513 downwards.
TTGAAAGGTCTAGTCTTGAAGTTTATGTAAACAAGAAAAATTAAAAAAATAGAATATTGACCAGTGCAAACATTTTCTCGACCACCCACCAGTGGTGGATCTAGGATCTAAACTCAACTCGGGCGGACAATCAACGTCGACCATCAGCGATCGTCAGAGCAAGACCATATATCAATTGCAGAAGATCATATATCATCACATTTTCTATGTGTAGAGCGCATTTTAAGATAAATTAGCTGGAGAATTTTCTCAAATAAGTATTACTCAATCTTGATTTATTTTATTTTCCACCTTTTAAAAAGTTAAGTTTGCAGATGAAACATAGCATCCTGCAGCCTGTTTGCGAATTGGGATGGTCACCGAGAGATACAACCTATTAAGTTGGAGATAATCGATTAAAAAATATGGCTGCAATATGCTTTGCAGTTAATGATCTCTTCCTCAAAACTGATTTTGAATTCTGCATCTTATTATATTCTTGTTAAGGATAGGATTGAAAGGGTTTTCAGAAGG
>CAIGRM010009656.1:0-17942 GCA_903798335.1 Fraxinus albicans | reverse complement strand
TGAAACGTATGGACGTTTTGCACATTACATGCCAAACGTAGGAACGTTTTGTGTTATTAAGCTTTTTTAATTACTCACCAAAACCTATTGTTGTGGTTAGATTTTTTTTGGTTATATTGTGATCAGTCCAATATAGAAAAGTAATACGTACAGTCAAATTTACGTTTTTATTAAAAATAATTATTTTCTAGTGATTTAGTAGACTTGTGTCTAGACGTAGTTGAGAATGATATGAATAATATTTTTCTTTTTAAAAATAGTCTCAATGCTATAGTCCCAACTTTCTCTCTATATTACTCAGTAAAATATACTGATATGAAGAAAAAAAAAAGAGTGGTTTGCATTGCATCTACTAATATTATCGAAAATATTGTTAAAATACTTTTTCGAGAAGATTTTATTGAAAATGCTAGAAAACATCGAGAAAAAGAAAATCCTTTTTTATCTTAAACTTGCAGGATAGAAAAAATAGGAAAAGATCCAACATAAACTATTTTAAATTAAAATGCATCAACCAATCCGATCTATGAATATATTCTAACTGTCAACGAATTCCTAAATTTTCGGTGGGATGAGGTTTGATGGCCCTCTTCCACCAATAGTTGAAAGGAAGACTAATCACACAAACATGTTCTTCAAAGACTTGTTTGTACGATATACAATTTTCGAACATTTTCACTTGTTTTCACACGAGTTAACGCAAGAATATTGAACGCTTGTGAACGTATCTAACATGAGAAGGAACTTGAATGGGGGTTGAAGTAGAAATTGATGGTCAAATGAAACAAATTTGTTGTTACTTGAACTTTTCTTAGACTGTTTTAGGCAAAGAAAAAGGTCCCATTGCATTATGAATCTTGGATTTGTGATGGGATCCAATGAAGGGAACAAGCTATCAATGATTCGATGTATGTTGATGAGAGGTCAAGGGCAAGTTCGAGATCAAATAGAGTCAATGAAGTCCTGCAATCACTTGTTCAAACTACAGAGTCCAAGAGGGTGAAGTTAACAAACCAAAGACTAAATTCCATGTTAGGCATGGGAGTGAAAACAAGATGGAATGCATGGGGAGCTCAAACTTGAGGGCAAGACGGACTACTATACAACTGCATAGCACAAACTTGGGAGAGGTCGCATGCCTCTATACCGAGAACTTAAGGTGGCATTTTGGATGAACTATGCGACCGCATGTACTATGCGGCCTCATAGCACAAGTTCGGCAGCGAATTTTTCAATTTTTTGAAAGAATCCTAGTTTAGTTAAAACTCTTTTTATAGTATTTTTATGATATATTTTAGGTCCAATTCCATTTTTAACTAGGTTTTATGGATTTCATATATATAAGATTATTATTTTCATTGTAAAACACACAATTTGAGAGATATTATTGCAAGACATATTGCTTTATACTCATTTTTCATTAAATTAATTTCGACCTTATCAAGAATTCAATTCTTGTGGCATTCAAAAATTAGTAAGGTTCATAAGTTTTGTGATCACGAGGTCAAAAAATTGTTGGTGATTGTCTTGGTTCTTTGGTTTCATAATTTATTAGGTCGAACTTTTCAAACGTTGATTCTTGACTTTCTCGAGTTTGATCTAATCCGTCGTGGGTTTCGTAGCTTCAATTGCTACGTGGGTTCGCATTAGTTGGTATCCGGGTTTAGGCTTCAAAAATTAAGGTTATATCATTTAATTCTTTGTTTATTTTTGTTTGAGTCTTCATCTTTGTTCTTCGTGTTCTTCATCTGTTGAGTCATTCATCCAATTAAGATACCAAAAAAATTTAAAAGTTGTTAGTGCACTAAACTAGTGCCCAAATCAATTCTTTTTTGATTTTTTGGGCTCTTTGTTTAATTCTCCCGCATTTAGTAATAAAAATAAATAAATTCAAAATTTACAAAAAGAAAGAAGGAAAAACAGTGTCCAGTCCGAATTCAAGAAGCACTTTCTTGAATTTATTCTTTGACTTTTTCATTCAAAGTTCAAATTCCTAATTCTTGAATAATTCTAGAATCACTTTCCTTACTCAATTATTTGTTTAAACTTCGCTAGTGTTGATTTTTTTATTGAAATCAAATTAATGTTTTGAAACACTTGTAAAGAAGTATTGAGTGGAAAAATGTAGAGTGATGAGACTAATAGAGGAAAAAAGTCAAATTGAGTGATACACAAGTGTACACACGTAAGGAAGATATTATTTTAGATTCTAGACATCTGGCAGAGACGATTCTACTTCAAGCGGGAAGAATAGTCAAGTCATCATGACGTAAGAGATGATACGACATTTGAAAGGTTGTTTAGTGATATGTGTTACGGGCCTGTGTTAGACCTGCCACCTCGCCCTCCATGTGTTAGTAAGAGGTAGTTCACACCACGCCACACGTCGACCGATGTGATTATACATGAGACGAGCTGATTATGCAAGACAAAGTAATCACATGAGAAACGAGCTGAACACACGTCAGCGAAAGAACCAGACTCATCCGCAAACACATCGTGGATGCAAAGGCCCGCACTCCGCTTCTGCAACCGCTGCAACGCTTCGCCTGCCTCGCCCACCAAAGATCTTTCCAAAAGTCATATCCCTGACTGATGGGAAGTGTGGCAGGACTCAAACGGTCAACTCAGTTGCCTTTGTCAGAAACATTCAATGCCAGCCAACCTATGGAGAGACAGGTTGACACCTAGGATGGGACGAGCCATGAGGATTTTGCAACACGTGTCTCCTCATCCAATGGCTCTCCTCCTCCCATCCTTAGTATAAATACCCTATCTTTGTGCCTGAAGAAAGATTGGATCATACACATCCTCTTACAACATTGCAAACTTGAGTATTATCTTCTCCTTTAAATATTGGCTCTTTTATCACTATACACTTTATCAACCCCTAGCCGGCGAGCGTTCTACCGCTGCGAGCATTCTCCGGTTGAACTACAAACTGACTTGACCGTCGGAGTGCTCGCAGCCGCTCCCCATCTCTTCGGGAAAGGCCACGGGTGACTAACGGCGTGCTACGTGTCCAGAGAAGAGCTGACTTGAAGACATGTTCTGTTGGTCACGTGTCAGAGCCATTTTTCGAGGTCAACAGATTGGCGCCGTCTATGGGAAGCTTACTTTAACCACAAGTCTTTCCACCAAAAAGTCGCTTGAATATCCGATTGATATTCCCCTTCTAAGAAAATGAATTAGTTCTTGAAAAAGAACCTGTACATTAAGCTTCTTACATTTGCCACTTCGAATCATGAGTTCCAGCGACGAAGAGGTAAATACAAGAAGAGCAAGGGATGTCTCTGAGGAAGAGGTCATCCGAACAAATGTTAACGGCCTCATCGCTGCTATCGCATATGTGGTAGAACTGTCGCACATTTAACTGCTGAAGTAGCCCACATGGCTGCAAACATGAGGACCATCGTAGCCCAGAATGCAGTTATGCAAGAGCTCCTCATGCAAGTACAAAACCAGGGCNTCATGCAAGTACAAAACCAGGGCGGTTTTCAAGCCCCACAAAATCCCCAACAATCAGCCCATAGACGAGCTGAGGCTGAGTCTAGCAGAAGAACTCGCCTGAGCCCCCAGGAAGAAGCCCATGCTGAAAGGGAAGTGGGAATGGACACTTCCAACTATATAGTCGCTCCGGCTGATGGCGCCCCTTCATGAGAATATAATTTCCCTCTGGAGTATGAACAACCTCAATGTTCAACCAGTGTATTTGATCGAATAGGGCGGATGCCTAGAAATAAGGTCCAGCCCCCGTACCAAACTACTCGCTAGCAGGGGCGTGCACAAAGCCAAGAGGTTCAGGCCCCTCTACCTAGAAATAGGCGAGAGAGACGAAACCTGATGGATTGGGGGAACAGAGCTGAAACGGCTCAGCATCCACCTCGCCCTGCAGCATATGGGAACGATTCTGACGAACCATGTAGGTCGTATGATTGGACGATGATGATGACAACTTGCCCTTATCCAGGGTGCTTCGCACCTTTCCGATGCCTCATAACTTTGTCCCTCCAAAGATTCCCAAATATGAAGGAAATGGCGACCCGGAGAAACATCTCAACAAGTATAAAATGCAGATGAGCCTCCGATGCGCCTCGCCAGCCCTAAAGTGCAGAGCTTTCCATCTTACTCTCGGTGGAGATGCTAAAGTGTGGTACAATAGATTGTCACCATTTAGCATAAGAAGTTGGCCAACCTGAAAAAGGCATTCCTAAAACAATATCTTTCGAGGAAGGAGGGAGAGACGCCTATTCAACGCTTGCAGGAAGCGAGGAAAGCAGCAGGGGAGACCCTAAAAAGCTACCTTGCTCGTTTCACTGACGAGATAACTTATTGTGAACAAGTCACAGATAAAGAGACCCTTTCAGTCCTGAAAGAAGGGTTAAACATGAATACCTTGTTCTGGAGAGATGTCCGAAGCAAAAACCCTTCGACATATGATGAATTGGTGGAAATGATGAAGGTCGAAATTGTCAATGAAGAAATGATTAACCACAGAAACAGAGCTACCCAGGGGCTCCCACCTCCTCAGAGGCAGATAGGAAGGGGACCCACATCTCAAATAGTGAGCCAGCAATGGACTCAGTCAGGGACATACTGTGGCTCCCACTTCAGGACAAGCACTGGCCACTACCACTCTGAATGCAGTCCCCACCTTGGCCTATGAAAATGTTGGGCCAAACACAAACAACCTAGCTAGGAACACCGGGCGACCTTCAACCTCTAGAAATAGGGGAAGAGGTGAGAGGCTTAGAGATAGGTCCCAAGAGATGCGACCCTACTGCACCATCCATCGTTACTATGGTCATGACACAAGTGAATACAGAGAGGCGAACAGGCCTACAAGCAACCCTCGTAATGCCGGAGAAAACCACTATCAAGGTAACAATCCGAGGCGCGACCCATGAAGGGGTAAAACAAGGTGACACTCTCCCCACCGCGACAGAAATAATGATAGGGAGAGGCCCTGAAATGGGCAACGCCCTAGGAGAGATTCAGCTACCTCGAATGAGCAACAACCCATTCGTGAAATTGACACAATCATTAGAGGAACCCATATGGGAGTTGAATCAAAAAATACATAAAGGAATTACACCAGGGAAGCAAGAGCTCCACCAATGGCTAGCTACATAGTAAACCAGTCACAAAGTGGAAGGACTGCATAGCCTATTACATTCACCCAGGAAGATGCGGCAAATGTACACTTCCCATACTGTGATGCTCTGGTAGTTAGAGCTGTGGTGGCTCGCAACGGGCTGAAACTCATGCTAGTGGATAATGGCAGCTCAGACAACATCCTGTTCGGCACAACATTTGACGAAATGGCAGTGGATCATGTACTAACACCAATGAGCTCGCCCCTTTATGGATTCACTGGGGACAGCATCATCCCCAGAGGTAAGATCACTTTGGATGTTGAAATGGGGGCTTCGCCCCAGGTAGCACACCACTTCATGGAGTTCCTAGTTGTCGATTGACGATCTGCTTATCACAGAGTTCTAGGGAGGCCCGCTCTGAAGGAGTTATGGGCAGTCACTTCTATCTATCACCTCTGCATGAAGTTCCCCACAGAGCGAGGAATTACCATTGTCTAGGCGATCAAATGGGATCCAGGGAATGTTATCTCAATTCCCTAAGAAAAGCAGAGCCACGAGTTAACATGGTGCTGGATGCCGAAATGTCAGAGGCCCCTGAAGAAGGGTTACCTCCTACCCAAGACATCATTATGGCCGACGCCAGACCCGAAATGTGTTTAGAGGAGCTGGATCCCAGGGTGATTAAGTCGGAGTCACAAACCGCCCCAATGGAGGAACTGGAGACATTCCCAATAGATCCCCAAGACACGACCAAGTTTTATAGGTCGGTAAGGATTTGGGAGAGGAGATTAAAGAGGAACTAAAGGACTTCCTCCGGAAAAATTTAGATGTCTTCGCATGGAGGCACGAGGACATGATTGGAATAGACCCCCAAGATCAGTTGCCACCACTTGAAAATTGACCCGAACTGCACTCCACACGAGGTCTTGAAAGAAGAAATAGAAAAGCTTATCAGTAATGGCTTTGTCCGTGAGGCTAACTATCCAAAATGGATCTCGAACCCCGTACTGGTGAAGAAGCACAATGACAAATGGAGGGTTTGTATTGATTTCTCCAACCTTAATTAGGCCTACCCAAAGGATAGTTTCCCACTTCCAAGAATCGACTAGTTAGTAGATTCAACTACCGGGCATGAATTATTAAGCTTCATGGACACCTATTCAGGCTACAATCAAATCCTTATGTTCCCAGGCGACGAGGACATCACCTCTTTCATTACTGATAGGGGGCTTTAATGTTACAAGGTGATGCCCTTCGATTTAAAGAACGCCGGGGTGACTTACCAAAGGTTAGTCAACAAAATGTTTGTTGATCAGCTCGGCAAAACAATGGAAGTTTATGTTGACGACATGCTGGTAAAGAGCCTCCTAGCTAAGGAGCACATCAAACATCTGGCAGAGGCCTTCTATACATTGAGAAAGTATCACATGAGGCTGAATCCCCTTAAGTGTGCTTTTGGTGTAGCCTCAGGAAAGTTCTTAGGCAACATCGTAAATCAAAGGGGAATAGATGCCAACCCGGAGAAAATCAAAGCTCTGATTGAAATGAGGTCCCCACAGAAGCCCATAGAAGTGCAACAGCTCACTGGTAGAATAGCCGCGCTGAATCGCTTCATCTCAAGGGCCGCTGAAAAGTGCTTACCCTTTTTCAAAATCCTCAAAGAAGGCAAAAAGTTCTAATGGACCCTAGAGTGCGAAGGGGAGTTCCAGGAGTTGAAAAACTACCTGGGACGAACACCCCTTCTCAGTAAACCAAAGGACGGACAACCTTTGCTATTATACTTGGCAGTAGCTGAAGATTCAATCAGCTCAGTGCTTGTGTGAGAGGAAGAAACGCACCAACTGCTAATTTACTATGTGAGCAGAGCCCTACTGCCTGCAGAAGCGCGTTACCCAGACATGGAGAAATTGGCCCTTTCTTTGGTCACTGCTTCTCGAAAATTGAGGCCTTACTTCCAGGCTCATAGCATTCACGTCTTGATGAATTTCCCATTAAAGCAAGTCTTGCAGAAGCCAGACGCCTCGGGAAGGGTACCGAAATGGGCAGTAGAGCTCAGTGAGTTCGACATAACATACGCGCCCCGGACAGCCATCAAGCGTCAGGCCCTGGCCGATTTTGCTGCGGAATTCGTTTGCAGAAGCCAGACGCCTCGGGAAGGTTACTGAAATGGGCCGTTGAGCTCAGCGAGTTTGACATAACATACACGCCCCGAATAGCAATCAAGGGTCAAGCCCTGGCTGATTTTGTTGCAGAATTCGCCAAAGCCCCCGAAAGTGAAGTGAACATGGAACCAGCAGAGCCCCCCACCTGGAACTTATTCGTCGATGGCTCCTCAAGAGAAACAGGCTCTGGAGCTGATGTTGTTTTGGAGAGCCCAGAGGGGCATAAGCTTAACTGTGCCGTGAGGCTCGGATTTAAGGCCTCCAATAACATGGTTGAATATGAGGCTCTTCTTGCTAGACTTCGATTAGCTAAAGAATTGCAGGTAAAAAGATTGATCATCAGCAGTGATTCATAGTTGGTAGTAAATCAGGTTAATGGGAACTTCGTGGCCCGAGAAAAACATAAGGCAGCCTATCTGAAGCTGGTCATGAATTCACTGCCTAGTTTCGAAAAGTTCGAATTGATCCAAGTACTATGCCAAGAGAATTCCCATGCGGATGATCTATCAAAACTGGCCAGAAGCAAAGATTCGGAGCTGCTCAAAGTAGTGCCAATTGAGCACTTGGCTGAACCCTCTATAAAAAAAGGTAGAGAACTGATGTGGATTGAGAGTACCCTACCATGGATGCTACCTATCTTGGCCTACTTGAAAGAGCAAACTTTACCAGAGGATGAAACCGAAGCGCGAAGGCTTCGAAGGAGAGCTGTTCACTTCGTCCTATAGGATGATATCTTCTATAAGCACGGTTTCTCAGGTGTGTAGGGGAAGAAGAAGCAAATTATATCCTCAGAGAAGTGCATGAAGGAGTTTGTAGAAATCACTCTGGTGGACCAGAATCGGCACACAAGATACTCAGACAAGGGTATTACTGGCCGACCCTAAAAATGGAGGCTGTAGAATTCGTACGCAAATGTGACAAGTGCCAATGCTTCTCCAATGTGCAGAGGTAATCGTCTCAAGAACTTACAGTTGTATCCAGCCCCTGGCCGTTCGCCAATGGGGTGTGGATTTCATTGGCCCCTTGCCAAAGGAAAGAGCAAGCACTCGCTTCGCCATAGTCGCTATTGACTACTTCACCAAATGGGTGGAGGCAGAGCCCCTGGCCTAGATAACTAAGGCCAACAGTTCCAAATTTCTCTGGAAAAACACTATATGCCGGTTCGGTACACCTCATTCCTTGGTTTCAGATAATGGAAAATAATTCGACAACAGGAAGATCCGAGACCTATTTGATGAACTTGGAATCAGGAAGCATTTATCTTCACCTCATCATCCCCAGGCGAATGGTCAGGTCGAGGCGGTCAATAAGACCATCAAGCTCATCCTGAAAAGGAAGCTGGACACCTCCAAAGGGGCCTGGGTCGACGAGCTCCCTCAGGTCCTATGGGCCATCAGAACCACCTGCAAAACAGCCACATGGGAAACTCCATTTTTCATGACTTATGGAGCTCATGTAATGAGCCATGTAGAGGTTTGTGTTCCTTTCCCCCCTCGCCTCCACTTCAACGAAGTGACGAATGACGATCTAAGGAAGCTCGAACTAGATTTCCTTGAAGAAAAGAGAAATGACTCTCAGGTGAGGCTCACTTCTTACCAGCGTAAGATGATACGCTACAACAATGCCAAAGTAAAGAAGAAAGTGTTTCGCATTGGCGACCTTGTGCCCCGCAAGACTTTCCCTTCAACCAAAGATCCTGGCACAGGGACTTTGGGGCCAAATTGGGAAGGTCCATATCGCATTACCGAAGAAGTCAGGCCTGGTACCTATAGAATTGTGGGCCTGGACGGGAAGATGATGCCTCACCCCTGGAACATCGAGCATTTGAGGAAGTATTACCAGTAGGAAGCATGTAATGTAAATGTTGTAATCAAATGAATATCCTGTTTCACTTCGCTCTTACATCAACGCTTCAAACAAACTTGACGAGGTGCAAGCTCCTCTACATAGGTCACCTCCATCAAAATAATCTACCTAGTCAGGGTGGTGTGGATGCCATCTTTGACGAAGCAGCAAGTGCACGCTTCAAACAAACTTGACGAGGTGCAAGCTCCTTTACAGAGGTCACCTCTATCAAAATAATCTGCATAGTCAGAGGTGGTGCTGGTGCCATCCTTGACGAAGCAGCAAGTGCACGCTTCAAACAAACTTGACGAGGTGCAAGCTCCTCTACAGGGGTCACCTCCATCAAAATAATCTGCATAGTCAGAGGTGGTACGGGTGCCATCTTTGACGAAGCAGTAAGTGCACCCTTCAAACAAACTTGATGAGGTGCAAGCTCCTCTACAGGGGTCACCTCCACCAAAATAATTTGCTTAGTCAGAGGTGGTGCGGGTGCCATCCTTGACAAAGCAGCAAATACACACTTGTTAAGTTCATTGGCTTCTTCCATTTTATTAAGTGGTTAAGTAAGGCTGATACAATATTACTTTGTTCTATGGCTCCTTCCATTTTATTAAATGGTTAAGCAAGGCCGATGCGATACTGCTTGATTCACTGGTTTCTTCCATTTTATTAAGTGGTTAAGCAATGCCGATGCGATATTACTTGATTGATTGGCTTCTACAATTTTATCAAGTGGTTAAGCACGGCCGATGCGATATTACTTTATTTATTGGCTTATTCCATTTTATTAATTGGTTAAGCAACGCCGATGTGATATTACTTGATTCATTGAAATTGCAATATTAAGTGGTTAGTGTAAGATGATGCAATTTAACTTGTGCAAATTGGGATAAAGCTAGACAAGAGCTCTGAAGAAAAAGGAATTGTATAAAAAAAGGTCGAAGCCATTACATAGACAATGGAATTTATAAACTAATCTAAATCAACTACATTGGCCTCTTCTTCAAGAGCCTCCTCTTCCTCCGTCGCAGGCCGGCCCCCAGTGGGGCCCCCGAACTCCTCTTCCAAGAACTCAATGTCCAGTTCGGGGTACCTCTTACGGAAGCGAGACATCATTTCTTTCACCGCCCGGAAACCCAGTAGTTGGCGAAGTTGTCATACTCAGGCGTATTTTCAAAATAGTCCTTATAATTCTGGACTGCCACTTCACCAACCGTTTTCGCCTCAGCCCTCAAGGAGTCTATCTCTTCAGTTTGAGCCTCAGTAAGCTTCTTCAACTCGCCCCTCTCCTTGTTCGCCTCCGCCAGTGCCTCCGAGGCTATCCGCTGGTGCTCATTGGTGTCGTCAATCCTTTTAGTCAGAATTGCCACTTGGGAGGTGGACTCATGGAGCTCGTTTCTCAGTCGATTGACTTAGATTTTAATTGTATCCAACTTCGATGCGGCTGTTATCCATTTCTCCTCCACTTCTTCGACCTCTTTCTTGGCCTGACCATCACGGCCTCCCAGGTTTTCGAGGTTTTCAGTTTCTCCTCCAGTTCATCGTTTCACTTGCGGAGGCCTCGGACTAGGTCCTCCGTCGCAGCGCTCATACTTAGGGCCCTAGCCACGCAGGCGTTATTGGCTGCCAGTAGGTCCTCGATTTCGCACGAAGCGGCGTGGTTGGCCCAGTCTTCGTTCCAATACTTACTGTGGACCCGGGCAGCCGAGGCGATCTCTGGGAGGAGCATCTCTAATACGGCTTCGGGGAGATATTCATCCTTGCTCCCCAAAAAGTTTGCAACTTTGCTCCTAGCTGGAGTGCGGCAGGTCTCTTCTCTTCTATTTTTTCTTAGCTGTCCCCTCGGCAAAGTACGTAGTAATAGGCACAATGGCCTGAGAAATTGACGGAGCAGCCACGGTAATCCGACGTCAGCGGGAGAGGAGGAAGTGGAGGCCCCAGTTGGGCCGATTTTTCTTTTCCTTTTCATGAGGGAGGCTCCTTCCTCAGCCTTGTGGTCTTCAGCAGGCCACTGGCCAGCTTTGCTCAATGATAGCAGACGCTCTGACTACTTCTTGTAAGCAGCCGAGCTAGTCTTCAGCATTCTAGCCTCTACCACGCTCCGACGGATGGTAGCGGGTCAGGCCTCGGTGGCCTCTTCTTGTCCAAGTCTGCTGTAAGAAAGGAATTGCTAAGTAATTTTTATGGACAGTAAAGAAAGAACCGAAGCAAAAATGAGTTATCCTTGTTAGTCATCAGCCCATGTAAGACGAAGTGAGTGTTCTTGTCTATGAGCTCCTTGTAACTCCTCTCCAGTAGAGGCGTCTAGTACAACTGGCCGATGATATCCCACTCCTCCTCTGTTATCTCGCACCTCAGAAGGGAGCCTACAAAGAATAAAAGTATTAAAACCATAAGCAAAGTTAGCCAAGTTAAATCAGATCGGTAAGCTACTAACTGCAAGTGGAATAAGTGGTGGGGACGATCAGAGGCGCCATGGGATCATTCTCCATGGTATCCTACCGGCCAGATGCCCAGAACCATGGACTCTTCCAACCCTTAATAGAGGATGGTAAGCCGACCACAAATGGCGAATGAGACCCCCAGGGAGCCAGTAGTACCAGCCTTTGCTCGTCCCCCCTCCCCCCCCTCCGACTGTGACTTTTGGAAAGAAGAGGGAGTGGAACACAATGAATGGCATATCCACTCCAATGCTGACCCTCCGCCACAGTATCCATGTCCCAACCATCTGGGACCATGCGTTAGGGTTGAACTGTATGGGGGCCAGCCCGTAGGACCTAAGCACTAGTCTGAAGAAGGGGTGAAAAGGAAGCCTCAACCCAGCCCGGAACAGATGATCACTCGCCGCTATGCACCCCGGCCTAGGATAGCAGGCCCTCTCGTGGGGTTCGGGTTGGATGAGTTGGATGTTGTGGGAGACCCTAAAAACGCTCATACATCCTTATATAAGCTCCGAGGTGATTTTAGATGGGTATTTTGATGCCCCAATTGAATGGATGTGTCTACGGGAGAAGCTAGACGGTTCTAGATATTCTCCCCGGCCCTACTCAGTTCGTCAGGCGATATCAGAATAGGTTCCCTCATGGACGAACTTTCCTCACCTCTCTCCTCCTCACTCCCCACCACAACAGAACCCTCAGCAGCCATCCTAAAAGATTTTTTGAAAGTTAAGAAGGAAGAAGAAGAAGCAAGAAATGTCGTGTTATCTAAGTTCAAGACTAGGTCTCGCTTGTCGGAATCCTCAAAATGCATGTCGGAGCTCTAGTTGTCACTCACCGGAGAAGAAAGTCACAAAGAGCCCCTGAGAATTCAAAAGCAATATGGATATTTTTGCAAAAGTAAAGGTTTCAAAATGAAGAGAATGGGCCTTTTATAGGCGTTCTAGACTCATCCCCAACCATGGGATCATCCAAACCACATCTGGACCGTACAATGTTAAAACATAAAGGATCTCCGTTGAAGCCAAATGTCATTTGAACCAACGGCTAGAGCAGGATCTGACGTTGTAACGAGTACCTCTAGAGTTACCAACTCCTATCGCTTCGACCACAACAGCTTCTCGTTGCAACAGCTCTCCGAGTTGCCAACCCATATTACTTCGGCCAGAGTAGGATCTGATGTTGCAACAACTCCCTCTAGAGTTACCAACTCCTATCACTTCGACCACAACAGCTTCGCGTTGTAACAGTCTCCATAGTTGCCAACCCATATCACTTCGGCCAGAGCAGGATCTGACGTTGCAACAACTCCCTCTAGAGTTGCCAACTCCTATCGTTTCAGCCACAACAGCTTCGCGTTGCAATAGCTCTTCAGAGTTGCCAACCCATATCACTTCGGCTAGAGCAGAATCTGACGTTGCAACAACTTCCTCTAGAGTTGCCAACTCCTATCGCTTCGACCACAACAACTTTACGTTACAACAGCTCTCTAGAGTTGCCAACCCATATCACTTTGGCCAGAGCAGAATCTGACGTTGCAACAACTTCCTCTAGAGTTGCCAACTCTTATCGCTTTAGCCACAACGGCTTCGTTTCAACAGCTCTCCTCAGGGTTGCCAACCCATATCACTTCGGCCAGAACAGAATATGACGTTGCAACAACTCCCTTTAGAGTTGCCAACTCCTATCGCTCCGATCACAACATCTTCGCGTTGCAACAACTCTCTACAGAGTTGCCAACTCCCATCATTTTTCCTTGCGTCAACATCCGTCCCAACTCAAACAATTAGAACTAAAAGTCCTTGTACTATATAAATATCCATACATGGACTTGCAGAACTATTGTTACGGGCCTGTGTCAGACCCGCCACCTCGTCCTTCACGTGTCAGTAAGATGTAGTCCACACTACGCCACACGTCGATCGAGGTGATTATACATAGGACGAGCTGATTGCGCATGACGAAGTAATCACATGAGGAACGAACTGAACACGCGTCAGCGAAAGAACCGGACTCATCCGCAAACACATCGTGGATGCAGAGGCCCGTACTCCACTTCTGCAACTGCTGCAACGCTTCACCTGCCTCGCCTTTCCTCGCCCACCAAAGATATTTTGTACAAAGATCTTTCCAAAAGTCAAATCCCTGACTGATGGGATGTGTGGCAGGACTTAAAAGTTCAACTCAGCTGCTTTGTCAGAAACATTCAATGCCAGCCAACCTATGGAAAGATAGGTTGACACTTAGGATGGGACGAGCCCTGAGGATCTGGCAACACGTGTCTCCTCATCCAACGGCTCTCCTCCTTCCATCCTTAGTATAAATACCCCCTCTTTGTGCCTAAAGAAAGATTGGATCCTACACATCCTCTTACTACATTGCAAACTTGAGTATTATCTCTCCCTTAAATATTGGCAATTTTATCACTATACACTTTATCAACCCCTTGCCGACGAGTGTTCTACCGTCGGCGAACCTTTTCCAGTTGAACTACAAACTGACTTGACCGTCGGAGTGCTCGCGGCCACTCCCCATCTCTTCGGGAAAGGCCACGGGTGACTAACGGTGTGCTACGTGTGCAAGGAAGAGCTGACTTGAAGACCTGTTCTGTTGGCCACGTGTCGAGCCATTTTTCGAGGTCAACAATATGAAAGATAAAATGGATAGGCAAGAGGCATAGATGGGAAGGCAAGATACCTTGCTTGCTAATTTGCGTAGGGAACGACCTAGAGAAGTTTCTAACAAAAGGAGGCAAGGTAAACATGATCCTAGATTGCATATTGGTGGTGAAAATGAAGTGGGTAGTAGAATTGATGATAATGCATTAGTGGAGGCTGAAATAAGAAGGATGATGAATAGAAGAGATAACCATGATAGGAGGGCTAGAGATTATGTTGGAGATGGAGTTGATAGAAATATGGACAATATTATAATAACAATTCCTTCATTCAAAGAAAGGAGCGATCTGGAGGCATATTTGGAGTGGGAGAAGAAGATAGAGCTTATATTTGATTGCCATAGCTATTCGGATGAGAGAAAGGTAAAACTTGACGTTGTTGAGTTTACTGATTATGCTATCATTTGGTAAGATCAAATAGCAACATTTAGGATGAGGAATCATGAGAGGCCTATTGAAACATGAGAAGAATTGAAAGCTATCTTGAGGAAGATGTTCGTTCCTAATCACGGGATATTTATCAAAAATTATGAAGTCTTTTTTAAAGATCTAGGAGTGTGAAGGATTATCACAAGGAGATGGAAATTGTCATGATTAGAGCGAATGTTGAGGCGAATCGGGAGGCCACCGTAGCCCAATTTTTGAATGGTTTGAATAGGGAAATAGTTAGTGGTAGAACTACAACATTATGTGGAGTTGGAGGACATGCTACATGTAATTATGAAGGTGGAGAGGCAGTTGAAGAGGAAGGGGAAAGATAGATATCCATCTAGTTCTTCGAATTCGAACTTTTCTTGGAAATCAAAATGGAATGATAAAAGAGGTGATGTGGCTATTTCGAGTAGTAAGGGAAATGAGGAAGCTGTTAGCAAAATTACACCCAAAACGGATTCCCAACCTTCAAAGAATCGGGATATCAAATGTTTTAGGAATTCGGGATCGGGGTACATTGTTTCTCAATATCCAAACAAAAGGGCAATGATTTTGTGTGACAATGGAAAAGTAGTGAGTGATAGTGATGGTGATTATATGCACGTGTTAAAGGATGCTAGTGCTAGTGATGGTGATGGTGATGGAGTAGAGTACCAGCTAGGAGGTGAGGTATTTGTGGTGATGCGAGCTTTCAATACACAAATTAAATTGGATGATGTGGAGCAATTACGGGAGAACGTCTTTCAAAATAGATGATAAGTAAAAAATAAGGTATATAGTTTGATTATTAATGGGGTAGTTGTACTAATGTTGTTAGTACTACACTTGTTGAGAAATTAAGATTGACTACGATAAAACATCATAAACCTTATAAATTACAGTGGTTAGATGAATGTGTAGAGGTTAGGGTATGTAGGCAAGTTTTGGTGAATTTCTCAATTGGGAAGTATAGTGATGAAGTGATGTGTGATGTAGTTCATATGCATGCTGGGCACATTTTGTTGGGGAGGCCAGACAGTATGATAGGAATGTGGAACATGATGGATGCAAGAATAGGTACAACTTTGTAAAAGATGGGAGAGCTGTTACTCTTGTACCATTAACACGATAACCGATCTATAAGGACAAATTAAGATTGACAGGTCAGAAAGCAAAGAAAAACAAAGAAATGCAAAAGGTAAGTATAAAAGAAAATAGTGAAGTGGCTAATTATGAGAAAAAAAGCAGAGCCACAAGAGAGAGAAGGAAGAGTCTTTTGAGAGGAAAGAAAAATCAAATGTGAGTTTCTATGCAAAAAATAGAAAGATTGAGAAAACTTTAGTGAGAACTAACAAACCCTTCCCCAATTTGAATATTTTTTATTGCGGGAACTCAAAGACTCGTTCCATGAAAACTTATTTGTGGGATACCAACTGTTGAGTATCCAATTGATTTGATGCAAGTGGATAATTTGATGAGTATTGAAGGAGAAACATTCAACTATGACATGGTAAAGAATCAATACCCCGTACATAGGTTAGATGATGGTCTAGTATGTATTAATATTTTTTTTACATAGGGCATGTACTTTTAAACATATTAATGTATCTAATAATTCTAAGAGAGTAATAAGTTATTTGTCATATGCATTCATATGCAATCAATTAATATTTAATGATATTCTAGTATGCTGCAAGAAATTAATTGAACATGATAGACAATTGGGGGTGCATTGTTGATGATTTGAGGTATGAGAATCTATATTTCAATTTTGAAGTCTTTAACTACTTTGGTTCGAATTTATGGAATATGTCGGGAACCAATTTAGTATCTCTATTACTTCTACTACACATTTTGGTATGATTTATGGCTTAAATTTGTTAACTGTGTTTGGTTTAATTCATTTAACTATTATTGTAAGTGGTGGTTTAGATGGAAAGTAAGGCTTAAATTATATGCATCTCAAGGTGGAAAAAGGAAGAGGCGTAAAGTATTCAAACCAGGTGATTGAGTTTGGGTACTTGGGCAAAAATGGCTTGTTCGAATGCAAAGAAAGTCAAGATTACATCCTAGAAGAGATTGACCATTCCACGTCATTGTAATGATTGAAAACAGTGGCTACAATTTTTTGGATATTCAATGTAAGTTTGTGATAATTTGCATTTTCGATATTTCTTATCTTGCTCTCTTTGATGCAAGTACAGATTCGAGGTCGAATCATTCTGAAGAGGGAGGAATTGATGGAATCCAAGGAAGTCAACAAGCTATCAATGGTTCGATTTATGTTGATGAGAGGCTAAGGGCAAGTTTGATATAAAATAGAGTTAATAAAGTCATGCAATCACTTGTTCAAGCTACGGAGTCCAAGAGGATGAAATTAACAAGGTAAAGACCAAGTTCCATGTTAGGCATGGGAGTAGAAACAAGATAGAATGCATTGGAATCAAGAACTCAAATTTGGAAGCAATACAGATTGCTATGCGACCGCATAACACAAACCTGGGTGCAGCCGCATGCCTCTGTATCGAGAAATCAATGTGGCATTTTGGATGAACTATGTGACCGCATATCCATATACTATGCGGCCTCATAGCACAAGTCCAGCAGTGAATTCTCCAATTTTTGGAAATAGTTTAGTTAAAACTCTTTTTATGGTATTTTTTTTGATACCTTTTAAGTTCAATTCCGTTTTTAACTAGGTTTTATGGATTCCATATATATACGATTATTCTTTTTATTGTAAAACACACAATTTAAGAGATATTATTGCAAGACATATTGCTTTCTACTCGTTTTTCATTGAGTTAATTTCGAATTTATCAACAATTAAATTCTTGCGACGTTCAAGAATTTAAGTAAATTTCATAAGTTTTGTGATCATGAGGTCAAGATATTGTTGGCGATATCTTGTTTCGTTGGTTCAATAATTTATTGGGTCTAGCTTTTCAAACGTTGATTTTTGACTTTCTTGGGTTTGATCTAATTTGTCGCGAGTTTCGTAGTTTCAATTGCTACGTGGATTCGCATCAATTTGACCCCTCATCGTGCTATTGTTTGTGGAAAAATGTATGTGGTCATGCAAAAAGTAACATAATCTATCCACTTTCCTATTCAAGCCTGCCCTGCATTATCTTCCATAATGGATATACTACGCAATAAGTAATATGAATCTTCTTACAGAAGGGGGGAAAAAAGGGGTACTTTTCAAATTGCCCAAATTAGAGGTGTACTTTTCCACTTTGCTCAAATTTTTTTACCATTCACCACAATAGCCTTCCAAAGCTGAAAAGACGAAATTACCCTTAAAATGTTA
>CAIGRM010009654.1:0-17762 GCA_903798335.1 Fraxinus albicans | reverse complement strand
ATACATTTCTTTACAATAAAATTCGATTTCTTCTTTTTCAAATTCTATAATAATTTTTTCATATATATATTCATCTCTTATGCATTCTAATATTAATTTATCTAATATTTGTTCTCTTATCTCTATTGGTAATTTTTTAACTATCATTAATGTTAATATTTTTAATCTCCTTGGAACAGGATCTAAAAATATATAATTTCCATGTTTCTCTCTTAATATATAGTACCAATCATTTTTAATAATTTCAATATCCATGATCTCTGATACCAATTATACCAGAGTGCACAGGCGGAATAAATTTTTTTTAACTTACAATACTTTGGGGGTCTAATTTGAACTTTTTAATATTTATAATGGCTTTAATTGTAAAAATGTATATACAAGGGTATTTTTGGAAACCGTGTTTTCTGTATTTATTCTGTAAGTGAATAGTTCTGGAAGAATAGCATTTTCCTTCTAAAATTCATTGAAGTCAAAGAATAAAGTATCAACGTTGATTTATCAACAATGAATTATAAGAACCAACACTAAAGTACAACTTATATACACCACCTATGATAACGTGTTTATGCATTTTAACACTTTTATCCTAAAAATAATATAATAAAACAGCTAATAGAAGTTTACCTCAATATTAATGAAAATAAGAATTTACTTTGTATTTCCCTTCACCAATAATTCTCTCCAAGGTCCTTTCGGTTTGCTTTTCAAATGGGGCATAGGATGATTGTTTTAGTTATAGAAAAACTTCGTAAAAATAAAAAAATAAGAAAAAGGGATGAGAATTTGACTTGGACATTTTTCTTGGATATGGAGTTGAAGCATTGGTTTTGATAGGTGTAAGAGGTATAGAATTAGGGAATTTTTTATATTTATACACTTATTCAAAGTCTAAAATAGCGATATTTGATAGTTTTTCTGACAAAATATATCCTAAATTATTGTATTTTATGTTATATAAGTAAAATTCAATGGTTGAATAAGGTATTGAAAGAAAGAAGCTAAAATTGGTAAAAAAAAAAAAATGAATGGAATATGATTAAAAAGTTTGAGGACCAAATTGTAAATTCAATAGTTGATTCGGACCACAATATGATACTTTGAAGATTGTTAAGAAACAATTAGATGTAATTAGAACTAAAAAATGAATGGAATATGATTAAAATCAATTTCCAATCGCACAAATTATATTTCAGATTTTCAGTTGAGAATTGAGACTTATTTTTGACATAGTAAATGTCCGAATTGGGAAAAATTTATTACTATAAATTGTAGCCATTTGAGTTAGCTTTCCAACGCACTTTGAATTGCTTCAATTGGATATCGGGTGAGAAATATATGGTCAAAATACTGACTGTTGTGCAGAGATAAAAAATTCGCTCGTGAAGATAATTTTCCTTATTCGATTGGAAGTCAATTTTGACATAATTTTCAACCAATTTTCTACTCTACAAACACATAAAAGCAGAACGCATGAGAAAAACTTTCATACACATCTCATACTCCAATATTCATCAATTATCATCATTAAATGAGAAAAATTCATAGTTTTTGTGAGATAATTAAAGGGGATTTGCAAGAATTCAATCAAGTGAAGATTCGAACCTAATTTTTGGATAAAGAAAAGAATGCGTAAGTAAAGATTCATCAAGAAACCATTGAAAAGATTCAAGATTCATTTTCATCTTCTCAATTTATTGAGATTCATCAAGAAACCATTGAAGAGATTCAAAATTGCAAGATTCAACTTCATCTTCTCAATTTATCAAAATCTTGAGTTATGTATTTTCACTTAAATGTGATTTCTTGTAATTTCAATATATTAGACTAATTTTATACATTGCTATGATGAAATGAACCCTTATTATGATATTTTTAATTAATTTTTTGACAACTATTATGTTTATTTTTTTCGATGTTTATTATTGTTTTTATCGACTTTTCAATTAATTAGCTATTAATTGAGATGATTTATTGGAATCTGTTATTATCGAGAGAGATAATAGATTTTTAACTAAAAATAATAAACATTGTAAAGTTCAATAGATGATAGAGATATACCTCTATACTTTACATGGTTTCCATAGGTGATCGAGATCGTTTAATGCATTTATCATGTTCAAATCTTTCATCAAGAGATAGGAAGATCGCATGAGGGGAATAGATTTGATAACTATCGAGAGATATTTTCAATTAAATTAGGAACATTGACCAACAAGATTGATTACAAATTGTCATTTTCTTTGTTACACTAAAAATGGAATAATAAGGGTGATTCGATATCTTAACAATGCATCTTACATATTTGAAAAACATATTTACTTACTTTCATTAGTTTAATTGATAAGTTAGGTATTAGGATAGAAAACTCTAAATCTATTTGCTATACGATTAATGTTACTATTAATTTGAACTCAGTCAATCACATAATTCTCGTGAGTTCGACACTATATTCATAAGTTTATTACTTGACCACGATCTCGTACACTTGCGAATTTTCAAATGACCAAGTTTTTGAGGATTGCGTCCATTACCTTATTTAGTCCCAATTTGATTCTATTTAGTATTTACAACTAATTAATTTAAATAGACTTTACTTACAAAAGAAAAATGAAAAATTCTAAGAACTTACCTAGTTTCTATATACATATAAATGGGAGGTTAATAAATTATAAGCGTACAATAAAATAAGTAGATGATATATTTTATATCAAGTTTTATTGAATTGTATGCATATTATAACTAGCTTTAACTGATATGACAATCGTTTAGGACGTTCAAGATATAATAAACTGCAACATATTATTAGTTATAATGACGATAAATTATTAATTAAGCATTAAATATGTCATTAGGCAATATCATATTTGCAAAAATTAGGAAAAGAGAAACATGGCATTTCAATTTTATTCCGAAAGTAATTTTAAAGTAAATTATATTTGACCAACTTCCTCTAGAAGTTATTTTGACTAAAAAAAAATACTTTCATAAAATTAGTCAAACGAGTCTAAAAGTTTATTTTGACTTCCCAAAAATTTACAAACAAACTCTTGTGTCTTCATTCGAACAACTTGTGTCCTTCATATATTTTATTTCTTATATTCTTATTGATTTTAATATGATAAATAAGATTCTATTCATTGCTTGTGTTATAAAATCAAACTTTAATTTTATCCTCGCACTCGAAATGTCCATAAATTTTATCGACTTTTTCATCACAAATTGCACTAACTTTTTATCATAATATGCTAAAACTTTAGTAGCTTTGTCAAAAACATGATAAAATCCTTATAAGAATGTATTGAGAACAATTTTTGAGACATTATCCATTTTTGCTTATTTGGCAATTTTTCAAGTAATCCATATTTGTATTGAAAAATGTTCTTTTTTTTTCCTTTATATTAAGACGCACAACGCAATAATTAATTCCTTACATGGTTACTATAATATTTATTTTGACTTCCGTCAAAACTTATTTTTAAATTTTATGAGATGTTAGAGTTTGTTTGACAAATTCGAAGTGTCCATATTTAACGTACATAAAAGCAATTCTAATAAATAACATTTTTTTCTCCTGTAAGAACTTGAAATAGTTTATAGAGTTAAAATAGTTTAAAGTTAAAATTTGGAGTTATTTCACTTTATACCATACATCTGAATGGAATATTTGCTTATTATCGCACTTATATTTCTACGACTTTTATCTTATTATTATTATTATTATCAATCTTTTATTAACTAGCATGTAGGGATGCAACGGGACGGGACATGGCGGCCCTCCGCCCCGTTACCCGTTTAAGGCAAGGCGGGGCGGGGCCGTTCCCCGTTTAAATTTTTTATTTTTTTATAATTTATTTTTATTGCCCATATTCATTAGATTTAGACAAATAATTTTAGTTGATATTTTTTACTAGAACTAATGAAAATTTCCATTTAAAGTATTGAATTCTAAAAAAAAATAAAAAACAAATTTTAACGGGACGGGACGTGGCGGGGCCCGCGTTACCCGAACCCGCCCCGGGCACAATTTCCCGTCCCCGTCCCGTTACCCGATTAAGCAAGTTATCCTCGTTCGGGGCGTGGCCCCGCGGATATTGGATTTGTCGAATTTTTTTGTCATCCCTATAGCACATCGAATCCCATATAACAGTTTCTATCTAAATATCCTATTAGCATGCTTTAAAATGATTGGACAATTTGTTTGTTGCATTTTTTAAAAAAAAAAAAACTTGTAAAGGTCTTTTTACGTTATCTTTAGCAATCTTTTTGATGAAAACATTCATCAAGAACACAATGTGTTACTTAAGAAATGATGATTAAAAAAGAAAAGAAAAGTTGAACAGATAAATCAGGCACCAATTTGGGAAGTATGTCGATTATTTATCCAAAATCGCTTATTTAAAACTCACTCAAAAACCATCTGTTCAACCAAAACCAGGTGAACCGGACACAGTTTTGCCGGTTATGAAGGGTTCACTTTAAATTAATTTAAAAAGATAAATACTATAAATTGGTTCTATAATTATATAATTAAGGGGCCTTTTAATTAATAGTATAATCTAAATTTTTTTATTTTTAATTATCTATTCAACCTAGGTTCGATCCCTATTTGACCCTTTAATACTTGAACATTTCACCTTTTTTATTCAATATCCATTCGGAATTTTAAACATTGATATCACCGTTCATTCATTAATGGAAACTGGCCCGATAATTCGAAAATTTAGAGCTTTGAATTGATACAAAGAACTCTTGGTTATACAATGATAACTAATTGCAATTTTTTTCAAATATTAACTTTGGTTTTTAGGTCAACTTGATCTTATTGATATCTGTATCTTGGAAGACACCTTTTGCATTTTTTTTTGAAATTAGTGAGCAAGTTTCACATGTATAGTCAATTTGGAGCCTAATATTTCTCAGTCCCCACGTTATTCTTCTCCATATAATTCAATTTTCCACCACCTTTTCTTTTTCTATCAAATTTAAAAAGACAAATTTGTCTAAACATTGCAAATATCGTGATTCGCATTAGCGGAAAAAAGTCAAAAAGTTTATTATAAAGCAGTCTCGAGTGGAGAATGGGCATGGTTTTCCTCAATTAGGTCAATTTGTGATATGAAAGAAATCTTCGACCACACTTAAATATTAAATTTAAGCAAATATTATTGGGTTTCTTTTTTACTAAATATTCGTTGGCATCTAGATAGGTTTCACGGTGATATACATTATCTCTAATTAAGTCACATAAATTGTAAAGAAAAACAAAAACGAGAATGTTATTAAATTAAGTTTTTTAGAATATAAAATCGAAAAAATTAATAAAAAAAGGTAAAGATGATCAGAGGATTATGAGAAATTAGGTATATATTTTTGTAGTTCGTAATTGCTCGTAAAGATCTACTCCTCATGTGTTGACCATCTAGAAAACATGAGAAAGTCTATTTTGTTGACCTCACCTTTTGCAAGGGTGACGTGATCAATAGATTTCGTTCCTTTAACATACATATAAGTTGTAGTCCTTTATATTTGAACAAACCGTTAGAGCATATGGCCAAACTCCGACGGTGAGGGAGGTGGATGCAAACACTCAAACAATCGAGTGTATAATTGGATATGGGATAGGTTTAGGACAAATTTATCAAAGTAAAAGGAGGGTTGGAACTGGGAGTAGGGAGTAAAAAGAAAACAAAGTTATATGTTGAGAATATAAATTTGCATTATCTTGAAATGACAATAAGTATGGGCTTTTATAGTAGAAAAAGATGAGTAAGGTCGTTGGATGAAGAAACACATAGCCTCATCCTAGCGGCTAGAGCCTCTATCGTAAACATCAATCAATCATTCTTAGGTCATGCTGCATTTAATGTTGTGACGACTTGGCAACCCTAGGCCGACATGTAAGACTTGACTTGACTTGTTCAATTGAGTAGAGTCTCATATTCAATGAGTTGTCACATCACCCATTGCAATATGATCTTTCATGAAAATTCTTTTGAGGTGCCTCGTGTGGTTGGCCACGTTTGAAACAACTCGACCGTAATGGACAAATCCGATTCTATCATATAAGTTCGATTATGCTATATGAGTTCGGTTATGACAAAATTGTTGTGTCATAAAAGCCAGGGACGCCCCTCGTGGTCATAATCTTTGTAGTGGGTTTCTTTCAGGTGGCTCTGACTAGAGCCTCATGACGAGGTATAACAATAGTCACACAAGTCCATATATGAATTATTTATATAATGCATGGACTTAAGGTTGAAGAATGTGTCGTGCTTTTTGTTTCCGAATTATTACAACTTGGTATGCACCCTTGCGGGCTACGTCGGCGTAAATGGGACCCTCTCCATTACGAGCATGCCACTTAATTTGTGGATCTGTTGACCTTAAAAAATGCGCCAACAAAATTTCAGTCACATTCTCTCCATGTAGAATGTACAACACCCCATTAGGAGGCAAATGTCGCCGAACAAGAAAAAGGCTTGTGATCGATTGTAATCCGACGATCCAGTCACGGTTAGACAAAAGAGAAATGAGTGCAAAATATAGGAGAGGAGATTTGGCTAAAATTAGAAAGCATACCACGTAAATAGGTCATGTAGGTTAGTGGCCGAGCCTGAGCCCAAGCCCAAGCCTAAAATGTGGTTGCTTAGTTTAATATGTACAATTTAATTAAATAATAGATGTTGAGTAGGCCAATGTGGGACCTCCTCCATCATGTTATGCCACGTAATTTAAATGTGTAACATATTGTTATGCCTCATCAATGAAGCTCTAGTCAGAAGGGCACGGAAAAAACCCACTCCAAAGGTTATGACCATGAAGAGTGCTACGTGGCAGTTATGACACAACAATATTGTCAGAATCAAACTTATATGGCATAACCGAACTTGTATGACAGAATCATATTTGTTCGTTGCGACCGAACCACTTCAACCAAGGGGAACCATACGAGGCAACTCAAAAGAATCTTTATGAAAGATTCTATTGCAAGTGGGTGATGTGACACTCACTGAATAGTCTACTTTACTCAATCGAACAAGTCGAGTCTAGTCGTACATGTCGGCTTAAGGTTGTCAAGCCATCACAACATTAAATGCAAGATGACCTACAAATGATTGATTGATGTTCACAACAGAGGCCACAGCCGCTAGGATGAGGCTACATGTTTTTTCATCCAACGACTCTTACTCATCTTTTTCTACTATAAAAGCCATACTTATTGCCATTTCAAGATAATGCAAGTTTATACTTTCAACGTATAACTTTGCTCTCTTTTTACTGTCTACCCCCGGTTCCGACCCTCTTTTATTTTGATAATTTTTTCCTATACATGTCCCATATTCAATTATACACTTCACCCCCACTAGCTTGATCATTGAAATTTCTGTGGCCACCTCCCCATTGCCGGAGTTTGACCGTATGCCCTAACGATTTGTTCAAGTGTGCATGACTACAGCTTACATGGATACTAAAGGAATTGAATACACTGGTCACGTCATCCCTGCAAGAAGTGAGGTCAACATATTCAATGGTCATATGAATGTTTTTTTTTTTTTTTTCCTTTTTTCTAATGCATTCTATTTGGTGTTTGATATACTGAACAGGACACGAGGCTCTCTTGATATATATTTACTATCAAACTAACTTTACACGTGGCGATTTTCTGCATTTAGTGGCAAAAAAATATAAATTTTAACGAACAATATTACCATTACGGATGTCAAAATTATGCATTTTCACATATGAAGATTAATCAGATCAATATTTCATTGATGTTCAAAGTTGCTCAATTCTCAATAGATTCCCTAATTAGTTAGAAGGATATAATACAGAAACGTGTAATTGTAGGTAAATGACTAGAACAGATACTAACTTAAGAAGAGGTTTGCCAAATGAAATCTTCATGACAATATTGAACATTACCATGGGAATTAATTTTTTTTCCAATCAGTTATTCCCCATAACCCGAAAAAGGTTAACATGTTTAGCCCCTGTTTGATAGTCTTTATTTGACAAAAATAAAGTTTTGAATAATGAATGTTTGGAAAATATGTGGTTAAAGTCAACAATTAATTTTAATTATATATTTTATGGGATTCACAATTTTCAACATTATATTTCATCAACTTTTATCAAAATTTACTAAAATTTTGATTTTAATCCCCACCGAATAAGGGTTAATAACATGTTTGATGTTTTAAATTAAATAACTGGATAAAAACTAAAGAAAAGGGAATGGGAATTGTTAATGAAGATTTTTAAAAATTTCTATAAATCAGAATAATCATGAAATTTGGATATTTTTTAGAAAAAATAATAATTTTTTGAATAAATTAGATTTTGCCCATCATTTCACGTTTTATTAATTTTTTATTTTCATTTTCAAATCAGTTCTCTTCAACTACACAGGAAATCGAGAAAATTTTGCCCCTGTTTGGTAGTAATTTTTTTTTTTTTCGAAAAACGTTGTTTCGAATAGCGAATTTTTGGAGAATGCGTGATTAACAAGTAATTTGAATTTACGTGTAAAAATATTTTATTGCGTGAATGTGTAGATGAAAATAAGCACGTAGAAAAAATAGTTTTAAAAGAACAAAAGATAAATAGAGGCATCATTCTTCTATTTAGACCCTTTATCTAGGTACACTGCAACTATTTAGCCCCTATATATAGATCTTACTACAACTTGATCCCCAATCTATTTAGTACATGTTTAACAACCATTATTTTAAAACTTTTTTTTCTACATGCTCATTTTCAACTACACATTTACATAATAATTTTTTTTTTACGTAAATTTAAAAAAAAAATTCTTACATTTTAATCACATATTGTCCAAAAATTCACCATTCAAAACTCTATTTTACTTAAATAAGATTGTCAAACGGTGTCTAATTTGGCAGTGTCATCATTACCTATCATTTTGTAGTGTTATAGGCCGCCAATAGACGTAGTTCATCTAGTTAGCTATTAATAATGGTGTTTGATGGACATTATTGGGAAATAATGCAATTTATGATGTGATGTAATAGAAAATATGTGATTAAAAAGTAAGAAAAGGTTTTACATTTACGTGTAATATTATTTTATTGAAGAATGTGTGGTTGAAAATAAGTTTTTAAAGAATGAATTTTTTTAAGAATGTGGATCAAACGTGGGCGTATTTTGAGAGGGTAAAAAGTTAAACATTTAATTCCAGGAAGAAAATAAATATAAAGTAAAAGGCAAAATGTCAATACACGCACATTCATAGGTGGTTCTATGTCAATCCGTTGAAGATGGCTCCTACATTCAAATCCCCATTCTAGCACAGCATTTGCCCTCTAGTTTTCATTCACTTTCTAGAGGAATTCGACTATCGTAAATGTGTTTTTCCTTGATTTTCTCTAATACATTTTGTGACTTGAAGGATAAAATACAAGGTGGAGAAGAAGATGGAATTGACAACAAGGTAAGATGTCAGATTAGATCCATGATTGATGTAGTTGGGGTGGCTTATGTATTTCTTTCCTTTCTGTAGTTAGTTAATTTTATTCATTATGAACTAAACAAAAAGGTATAATGTTCGATGAATGATGCTACAAAATAAGAAGGGGTCGATAGTAACAACAATAGCTTAGAAAAGAAACTGGCAATAAAGTCCACAGATGAGGGACTAATAATGGAAATTTCCAAAGAAAAAAATTGAATTAGTTAAATAATTTCTGCTTCACATCTGATTATTTTGACTTCCGGTATGGTCCATTACAATAATTTCGCGCTCTCTTCTTTATTTTTATTACTTCCTTTATCCCACGAATATATGCTTCCTTTCAGTTCACGCAGGTTAAGAAAATATAATTAATACAATTCAAAATATAATTTTATCTTACATTTTTCAAATATAACCCTACATTAAATAATGATTTAAATATGAGTAATTTATTTGTGTTGATAATAATAGACTTTAAATATGGATATGTTAGAAAATTAAGAAATTAGCTATGTTTTCAATAAGGAAAGTGGAATACAATTTGGAACACACGAAAAAGAAATTAACTATGTTTCCAATAAGAAAAGTAAACCGAGCCTATTTTATATGAGCGAAAGAGTAGGATCCATAGGCATGGATTCAGCAATTTTTTTTTTTTTGCTGATCTTGACAATTCAGTATTGACTTTCGAGTAGGATCCATGATTATCAGGGGTGGACCTAGGGAATTTTTCCACTGCGGACGGTATTAGTAAAAGTAAAAAAAACAAACAAAATTATAAAACAAACATTATACTAAAATGAAATACCTTATAATTGTAGTTGAACTATAATTATTTATATGGAGCTATGAAACTCTATAGAAAAACTTATGATCTACTATATATAGTAGTTAAATAGCCATACAATCCAAGAGCTATTGCGTCCTCAATTTGATTAACACATCATCAAGAAGGAAATTTCATATTCCCTACAGTTATAAAATTTAAGGAGCTCACCTAGAGAACTCTGCAGAATATGGGTGAGTTTTGAGTTCCTGTTCGTCCACAAAAAAAACCAAATGATTACAAAATAGTAATGTAATAGTACATATACACAGACACAACACAGGGAGAGGAGGGGAAGAGCAAAGTGCCCGAATGGAATGTGAGATGCTTCGTATGCAAGGGCAGAGATAACATTCCCTATGCCGACAATGATTTATTGATGAATTGAGATTTCTTTAACCTTTCCCCTTCAACTTCAATCCTTCCTACACGGTCACTTCTTGCCAAGTCAACCAGCCATAAATGGCTCTTCGTCCTCTGCCTAATTACTAAATTCTCTGCCACAACAGTCATTCGCAATGAACTGCAATATAAATAATTAAATAAAATTAACAGGTAACCCCAATATACTAAGAAACTAAATTATGTTTGAAAATGATTAAATGGATATGCTTTCACATCATTACTTAATCTAAAATTTGTTTCAGTTATGAAGAAGCGGATAGATTAACCAAGAAAAAGAGATATAGAAGCTACTAAATATTACCAGTGAAAACAACTGCTGAATTCATTCGCATTGGTGGATCTAACAGATCTCACTCGGCTCCTGGACTTGAGAAGTTCCCAAACATCATCTATATTGTATACATGAGCTTCAACAAGTGCATGAATTTCCAGGGTCCGCCCCTGGGTGTCGGCGGCGGGGATGCAGTGGCTGAGGAAATTTTCGTACAACTTATTCTCTGTTGATGGAGATTACAGGGGCCGGTGTTGGATGCATAGCTAAGGGTTTGTATAATACATTTTGGGCTAAATAACTGGGCCACTTGTTTTTTTTTTTTTGTGATGGGTTACTGAAAAGTTTGGGGCGGCCCAAAGCCTAATGCAGACATCTGCCTGCACTGGGCCCTTATTAGATCCGCCCCTGATGACTATTGCTACTAGGGCAACAATCAAAGTCATTTCTTCTATAAAAAGATGTAGTGAACTTTGAAAGAAATCCAAATTATTCTCCTTGAAAATCTGTATTAGATTGCATTGACTGTGTTGGGTGATGGGGGTAGAGTGCTAGAGTATGAGTTGCCTATGGGTGCCAAGCAAGATTATTTATTATCATTCCATTTTGTAGAGATTGATGTTAGTGTGATTACGACTAGGCAGACAGGTGTCGATGTGTTTGTGAATGGGGAGAATGTAAGTACAATGAACATGTATAAGTAGGTCGGGGGATTCGCTGTATATGATTGGAGTTAATTCCTTTATATGGATTATAGTACTTTATGGTGATGGTGGTGACAGTGGCAGATGGGTGAGTGGCAGTGACGATTTTCACAGGTGGGTTTGATTGCGTAGGGGTGAGGGTAAGGTTGGGGGAGGGTTTGGAGGAGTAAAAACTTTCATTGGTCACTGAACTTATAACTTCCTCATGTTGTGGTAACTCATCTTCACTTTCACTCTCACCAGTCACTGAACTTATAGACCAAACCCTCTATCCATCACCAACCATCCCCGCCGTTTCTTCCCGTCTGATGTGGCTTCACGGTCTTCGACGTGGCAGTCGACGGCGTCAACTTCGCCCACGTAGACGTGATTTCAGGCTGTAAAAATGCCAATTCTCCACAAATCATCCTTCCTTCTTCAACATTCAAATCCCTAAGTCAAAACATGCCCCAGACCGATTGCCCTCAACTCCCTCCCCCAAATCGATTTCCCAAACCTGAGCCCTAAATCGCCCCACTTGGAACGCGAATCAATTCAGCCACTTCATTTGGTTTTGCCCTAAATTTCGATACATGCCAACTCTGAAAATGCGACCTAAAGCGCTACAACATTCCTCGACAATGTCAGTCGAGCCTTACATCAATCCTAATCCGAAATCGCCCCACCCGATGTTAGTAGTAAAGCTCGATCAAAATCCGGAGAGGTTTTTGAAAGGGTGGGTCATTCTAGCTTTGGTTTCCCTTCCACTCAAAGTATAAGTAGGACAAAAGATCGTGATAGTTTTGTGTTTGGTGCTGATAGTAATAATTCAAAATTTGGAAGTATGTGTGGTTTAGGTACTGATTTTGAGAGCCCTCCATTTGAACTCTCAGATGAGATGAAGGGATTAAACATTGATGGTTCTGAAGCAGTTGCTGAGAAGAGCAGAAAATGTGGTAGCAATTCATCTGCTACTGCTAGTAACATATTCACGTTTGGAAGCTGTGGGAGGGAGTCTTTTTTTTTTTCAACTGAAAGACCTGATACAAATGTAAATGTGAATTGTCATTTGAATTGTCATTGAGTTACTCTTTGTTCCTAAGTACATTTAATGAATTGTGATTGTGAATTGGGTGTACACCTTTTGACTAATGGGATATCAATATTTAAATTTTCTATTTGTTTCATGATGCTGCAGATCTAATGTAAAATGAGAACCATTACATGTAAAATAGGAAAGCATTAGCATTTCAAATCCAATGGAAAATGCATGAATTGGAACCATCACATTTCTTTCCACCAAATTTACAATTGTCAACAAACCAGGCTACCAACTAAAGCTGTTTAATAATTTCATTAATGCATTACAAAAATAGCCTTAATGCATAACAAAAACAACCTTGATGCATTGCAAAAAAAGCCTGAATGCATATACAAAAATTGGCACTCAATGCATTCCAAGAGACTTGACATTACAAAAAACATCCTGAAATCGCGTTTGACATGGGTGAAGTTGACGCTGTCGACTACCACGTCGACGACCGTGAATCCACGTCGGACGGTAAGAAACGGCGGGGATGGCTGGTGATGGATGGAGGGTTTGGTCTGTAAGTTCAGTGACTGGTGAGAGTGAAAGTGAAGATGAGTTACAACAACATGAGGAAGTTATAAGTTCAGTGACCAATGAAAGTTTTTACTCGGATTTGGAGTTGGGGAAAAAGATAAAAATATATATTTTTTATTTGTTTAAAGTTGAAAATTTGAAAGAGAATATTTTGGCCTTCATTTTATTGGTCAAATTTTAAATTTTTGGATCAATTAACGATCAAATGGATAGAATCTCCATGTATTCTTTTGCTGCAACGAGATGAAATGTTTGAGGTTTTGGGTGGCAAAAACTAAATATTCGGATAAAGTTTACCACAAAATGAAAGTTTTGGGACCATAGCTACAATTCTCCCTGTATTTTTTTGCTGTTCCATAACAGAATAAAATAAGCATTTATTACAATGTGTAGATATTAATACTGACAAAACACAATCTTTAGGATTTCATATTCAGATCGTTCATTAATTCACACAACCCGGCGGCCCGCCTCCTCTGTCCCTCCTCTAGCTTCATTCGCAATCTACTGTTTCAAACTTCAATTCCAAATCCATCATATGCAAGATCGCTTCACATATATTCAATCTATAATTGCATACAATTAATAATCTTGATGGGTTATCTCTCATGTAAAGCAGATTCAGCAATTTCAATTGCAAATTCCCTTTCCACCTCCAAGATATTGAACTACCATTCTGAAAGTGAAAATGTAAAGGAAAGGGTTATCAAAATTCAGGAATTCAAGTACAAGGATCTTGAAACAGCTACAAACAATTTTTCTGAGCAAAAACTTCTGGGGAGGGGCAGTCACGGTATTGTTTACAAAGGGGTTCTTCATGGTGGCCGCCTCGTGGCCATTAAGAAACCCTCGAGAACTGCCCAGAAAGTGTTGATTTCTAATAAGTCAAATGGAGTTGACAATGAATTTGATATACTTTCGAAGGTTCAGAGCCCAAGATTGGTCAATCTTGTTGGGTTCACCAAGAATGATTCACAAGATCGACTTTTGGTTGTGGAGTTCATGAGCAATGGCACTCTGTATGATATTTTGCATTCGAATTCCCGGGTTCCCAATTGGGGAAGGAGGATAAAGTTGGCTTTACAAACGGCGCAAGCACTTGATACACTCCATTCCTTGAATCCCCCTGTGATTCATCGCGATGTGAAGTCTGCCAATGTGTTGATAGACCGGAGTTTCAATGCGCGGTTGGGGGATTTTGGGCTGGCATTGAGGTGCGTTGATGATAATCAATTGAGGTCAACTCCCCCTGCAGGGACTATGGGGTATTTGGATCCCTGTTATGTGACACCAGATAATTTAAGTACTAAGACTGATGTGTTTAGTTTTGGTATATTGCTTTTAGAGATAATTAGTGGGAGGAAGGCTATTGATTTGGGGTATTCCCCACCTTCAGTAGTCGATTGGGCTATTCCTTTGATAAAAGTAGGTAAAGTTTTGGCCATTTTCGATCCGAGGATTATGCCCCCTAAGGATGCTTTTGTGAGGAAGCAGTTAGCAGTCATAGCTGCGAAATGTGTGAGGTCTAGTAGGGAGAGGCGGCCGACTATGAAGGAGGTGGTGAAATGGTTGAGTGGATTGCATAAATTGGTTCCTCTTCATTCTTGGAATAATCTCGCGAATCCTTGTTTAATGGTGGAGACTGTAGGGAGACCTGTTGAATCTAGAGGTATGCAGGTGAATTCAAAAGGAAAGGGGGGTGAAACCAGGAAGTTTGATGGTGAGAATACTAAAGTCGGAATACCATTAAGGGACTCACGAAGTGTGTACTCTGATTTGGGGTACCGGAGTAAATTCATGGATGTAATAAACGAATCTGAATTTCACGAGGGTGGAATGGATTCTAAACTGGAATTCACAAAAGGGTCGAGCATCAGTTTTGGAAGTGTAAGGTTTTAGGCAGGACTAATCAGTCTATAGTTCTTGGTGATGGGGGAAAGTGGTGATACATTGCATAGAATTGATGTTAAGATCCTGGCTAAGGCATCGTAGAGAACATAATGGAGAGACGTTGAGGACTTGTTACTGATTCGACAACTAAACAAAGCTCACTTGTGTAAGCTTCTATTGCTTTCATACCAATGTGTTATTGATATCTGTTGAATTAAACATAGATTAAATGTACATTGTGAGGCACTATTGTCCTTGATTGTTCAAAGCCAATGAATTGTCATTAAATTGTTTTACTATAGACAGTTTTCTCATTTCTGATAGTGTTGTAAGATTGAATTGTAATGTAGTTTATTGTTAAATTTTCTGTTAATTGGATCAAGAATGCTTCTCCTATTTTCTTTGCTATAATATTGTTATTTTCATTGATATTGCTATATTATCATTTACTTGAGCTTGCCTTTTAGGTACAATGGAGATGCTAAATTTGGTATGGTTGGTAAACAATGTTTGTCATAGCTGTCTCAAATTCATTTTATGGTTACTATTAAAAAAGAAAAAAAAAGGCTAAATCATGTTTATTGTATTGTCTAGTATGTTCGTTGCAGCGTGCAAAACATGACTTTGAGGAATTACTATTTTAGGATCTTTTTGTTTGTCGTATTTGATGTTTTGTATCTTTGGGAACATCCGATAAAACTGCAACTATAGAGAGAAGATTAGCACGAGCCTTTCAAATCACGACATACAAATCGGGAAATTGTTTTGTTTGATGTTCGGGAAATTACAAGGGATACATTCTAATGAATATATCTTTCGAGCTATGTAGCACTGCTGGTGTTTAGCACCAATTTAGGTAACTATAATTCTACGTCCTGCAATTGGTGATCAATTGTATTTTTCTTTTTAATCAATTGTAAGATATGGGGTCACCTAAACCGAAGCTAAAGTGTTACATGTCATTATTCTTTCTTTCAATAATCATAATTGCGTGTGGTGCTTATGGTTGTTAGTTTTCCATCGTTTGCCACAATTGTCAACCCAATATTTTATCTGAATCAAATCAACTGAATTTCCTGATTAAGCAAACCTTTATTGTTTTATTTTATCATTGCTGTCACTAATTGTTTACAGAAGTTTTTTTGGAAGAACCTTAATTTAGATTTTGATTATATTTTGGACCGGTTGTTAGTATTGTTTATTAGTTTCTACTTTGCTTATATTGTAAGGCTTGCTGAGCAGGTTTTCCCACCTTTGGCCGGAGAAACTTAAGTTGCACGGAAACGAAAATGAAAAGTGGAACACGACATATTACATTTGCATTGCCAAATTCCATTTCAGTTGTTCAAATGAAATACTAACAAAATATTTTAACTATTAACTTTAGAAAAGCATTATGATATTTTTTGTAACCATTTAAATGAATGGTGTGTAATGGTATATGAGTAGATAAGTGAAAATGCAAGTCAAAGTCAACTAGAAAGTATATAATAGAATATTGCTAAAAAATGCTGTGAAATTCGTCAATAATTAATTTTTATAAAAATAAATTACAAAATGATAATTATTTTATGAATGATTTTATACAAGCTACATTCATTTTTCGTGTTGAATTTAACTGGCCATTTTTCATTCAACATATTCATTTATGATAAATGACAAGTGAGAAGGTCGTAATATGTATTTATAACAAAGTATGTGACATTTTGGATTACGAGCTCTATTGTATAATTCGGACCTAATCATTAAGAACGAGTTTTACATTTTATGTTTTGTAGTACATGAAACCAAATTGCTTCACTGTATTGCCAGAATCTGGGGAAAAACAAAAAAAAGGGACTCCATAAATTTCGTAATGTTGCACAGTTCTTAAAAATTAATAAAATAAAACCAATCTTGTTCTTATCAAGAAGAAGATAGTTTCTATAATGTTGGCTAAAGCAACATTCTGAGTCCCAAAAAACTTGATAGAATTATATCATTAACATAATCCTGTCAACACGTTAAGCACAGAAGGAGACAAAAGAGTTCTTAGATGTAATATTAACATAGTAAACAGACAGTTCCTTGCAGTATTTGGGTTATGATTGGAGATAATTTTTAGTCATCTTTCATGAATTCGCTGTACTTTGTTTCTTCATTAGAGAATTCGCAAACTGCATCATCAAACTGATCTTATCTTTATGATTCTTTTCTTGTTCGAACAATACTCATCTGAATCTCTGAGAAGGTATCTTTTCATTGTTGATGTCGATGGTGATGCAACCTGATGATCCTCTGTAACGCTATGTACAACTTCACTTTCCTGCTTTCACTATCTTTATCCGTTGTTGCAACAAAACTTGTATTTATATTTTTTCGTTGAAGTTTGACCCAAATTCAATTGGATTTTGGTGGATTAGTTGAAGTAGGTCTTGAAGAGGTCAAAATTGGAGGTGTCAAGACGGACGGACCGGCCAAACCCGTGAAAATCGGCTCGTATCGACCCGGGACAGTGGGCCGACCCGTGACCCAAGCGGGCGGCTCACGGGTCAAGAAGGTGTGACCCGCGGGTTTCGCGGGTTGCACCTTCACGGGCCGCTTTTAAC
>CAIGRM010009646.1:0-10560 GCA_903798335.1 Fraxinus albicans | reverse complement strand
AAAAAAGGGCTGCAAACTTTACAGATCTAATGAAAGCCTAATTTGTACTGGAAAGTAATTGGATATGGATAAATCTTAAATAAAATGTCATATGTTTATGCTATAAACAGAAAAAATAAATAAATTAATCTCTTATGTTTCTGAGAAATGAACTACAAGTTTCAAGTTTGATTATATTGATCATGGACGTTGTTTATGAAATTATCCTTCACATAATTACTTTTCTAAGTTTATTGGGTGAGAGTTAGTTGTTGTATACTCTTATATTCAACTACTAGCCACCCACCACTCCGGACTTCGTGCGTAGTCAAAGAATTGCTGTTGAAACAGTAAATACAATACAACATGATGAGGAAAACTATAAATATTCAGTCGATGTATAGAGCAACTGGTATGAAGGGAAAATGTCATAGTTTTGAATGAGCATAAACAATTTGAAATTGTTTTTGAACATCCATGAATGTGCACACAAAGTGCGAGTGATGCATATAATATGTCATAAGTAGAGGCTTTTGACTTGAATCATGTTACAATGCCACAAATGTTGACATAATCCTTGACATAATACCACATGACATTCTATTATTGAACAGTCTAAAATACAGTCAACTTTTATATCCAATCATATCTTGGCAACACCCAATATGTCATGGCATCTGTCAACCAACATCTTTCTAGCAAAGTGACTTTACCCTTATGCTGTTGAAGGAGGAGCAAAGGACAGAGCTTGTTTGGGTATGGATAATTCTCATTATGATTGGAAAGGCTTGCATGTGACAGAAATTGATAGAGGGGCTGAAGTTGTATTGAAGCAGCCTATTGCCATGGAGTATCCATTAACACAAGATTAGGGAACAAAGAGTTTCCCATGGATTGGAAGGGGATAAGCACAAAACTAGGACCATGGGAGTTCATGGTTTGCTTCAGTATGAAAATTTTGTTCTGGTTATAAAACAGTCCCATATTACTTTAATGTAATTAATCAACCAACATATTTTGAGTAGGTATTTTGCAAGTTAATTCTGGGTATTTACTTTAACTTAACAAGTTAGTTGGTAAAAAGCATGGAAAATAAATATTTCTATGGGTATATATTTCAAAAACTACTTTTTACTAAATAGTTATAAAAAAATAAAAAAATAAAACTCTTTTGTTGAAAAATATAGAACTACTTTCCCAATATAAACAGCTTATCATACCAAAATAACCTACTGGAAAAAAATAATAATAATAACACTGCATATAATAGTGTGTAGCACTGACATATCATTTTAATATTTCTTCAAAAGTTTTAACTAGTGTTACTTTTATTTTAATTTTTTTCCAAAAACAATATTTTTTCTCTCTCCGTCTTACATCTAACATAATTAACTTTGTGACGAGTTTCTTGATTACATTATTACCATAACTCTTTTTTCAAGTTAGAAGAAAGATGTTTGATGGGACGGTTAGAACACTTAATGCAGTGAGATATGTCCCAAATTTGAAGAGAAATCTTATCTCGTTGAATACTCTTGATTCAAAAAGATACAAGTACACTGTTGAAAGTAAAGTCTTGAACGTTAGTAAAGGAGCTCATGTTTTGTTGAAGGGACATAGAAAATTCAATTATATGTCTTGTAGTATTATACATAATCTTTAATCAATCAGTATATTTTAAAAACTTAAGTGGATTTGAAGTTTGATTCTATACCGTTGGAGTCTAGTTTGGGTTATTTTTAAAAAATACATCTTAGTTGAGTTGAGATATTATGTGTAATGCTACTTTGCTAACATTATTGATAATTCCATTATATTTATTTGCTAGTAACAGACCCATTTTTTATCATAAGCCTCCACATTGGTATAATGGTGCTGATTTAGTTGATAATGATTTAAATGTAGTTGAGGGTGTCGATTCTAACCAAGATCCTTCTTTTGATATATTCAATTGTGGTGATTCCGTTTCAAGGCTTGTTTCTACCCTATTTGATGTCCAAACCCAGTGCTTGGAATTTTGTTAGTAGTTAGTTATTGAATTTTTCCCCAGGTCGGTGACCGAGTTTTGGAGAATATTTTCATTTGAAAAGTTTGATAGAGAATTTCATTTGTGTTTCTGTTGAAGAATTGAAGCATTGCAATGGAATTCATGTCAATGTAGAGTTTGTTAGAATTTGGATGTGATCTGAATCCTATTTGAAAGATTATTTAAAATCCTATTTGAAGTCTATTTGGTAAATTCTAATCGAAGTTCTATTTGGAAGCCTAATTGAAGTTGAAATTCGTGTTGGACTTTAGGAGATCAAGTTATGGACCAGGGAGAAAAAGTTGCAGCAATTTCGCTTGCTGGCTGCTAGCTATAATGCTCGAGCAGAGAGCGAGCATGAGGATGATTGTTGCCCGTTTGTAAGTCCAAGGAGTCATACCTTGTAAACATGTAAGTAATTGCAATACTAGCCAATCTTTCACCTAAAATAATAAAGAGTGAGGGAGCGATAGGATTTCCTTGCCTGAACCCTCTACTAGACTTGAAAAATCCATGTAAACTACCATTAATCAGAAAGAAAAACTAGCAATTGGAAGTGAATATTTCAATTTTCTCCACCAATTAGCATTGATACCAAGAGAAGCTATCACCATAATTAGGTTCCATTATGCTCTATGCCTAGTTTCAGTACCACATTCCCACCCCTCACATCTTTATCCAGATTATAAAACTAACTCCAGGGGTAAATCCACTCTAGTGATGTTAGGCAGAAGCCTATAAGTTATTCCAATTGATAGTATCTACCCTTCGAAAAGGTGAAAACTCGTCTAGACTAGCTGCACTATTTTTATCCATAGCGAAAACATCTTTGATCTCTGCTTCAGTAGGTTCTGCAATTCACATTTGATTTTCATCATCTAATGAGACCGTCCTAGGAATATTTTCTAAAAATATAGAGCAACATATAGTTGACTTGAAACTTACAATTCTTTGAAATTAAGCAATAGCATTAAGACATTGAATTTGTACATGTACTGCTATTCTATCTTCTGCAGACTTTAGTTAAATCAAAAATTCTTTAGCTATTTAGGTAAAGCCTTAATTTCATCTACCAAGACTTTTCAAACACATCTCTAAAATTCTACTTTTTTCTGAGTGCTTTTTAAACCTTCTTTAGCTTATTATAAAATCCAAAGACTCTTTTAGAGTAGGGGATAATAAAGTTTACCAATTATCAACCACAAACTGGAAGAACCAAATATTTAGCAATATGAATGATGCTTAAACACGTGACACTGCTTTACTACAATAAAGAACCAGAACACAATTGTTAGAAGAGTCTAGGGGTGTCAACGAGCCGAGCGGAGCCGAGCTACAAGCCGAAACTCAAAGATCGGGCTCGGCTCGAGTAAAAATAGTTCGAGCTTTTTCCCCAAGCCGAGCTTTTGTTCAGCCAAAAATTTTAGGCTCTACCCGAGCTTTCGGCTCGGGCCTTTACGAGCCTAGCTGACTCAATTTTTTTCCTTTTTTCTTTTTTAATATTTAAACATAGCCCCTTGTGTTTGCAAGCAGCTATGTTAGCTGCCTGCGTGCCTGCATTTTGCAAGCAGCTAATTGATTTTATTTTTGTTAAAACTTTGCTGATACACGGGCCGACAAGCCACAGGGCCAGCTCGAGCTTGAGCCTTTGCCCCAAAATAGAGCTGGGCCTGAGCCTCGACTCGGTGATTTCGAGCCAGGAGCCGGCTCTGCTCGAGGTTTTCAGGGCCG
Source organism: Fraxinus albicans (assembly GCA_903798335.1). Lineage (NCBI taxonomy): Eukaryota > Viridiplantae > Streptophyta > Magnoliopsida > Lamiales > Oleaceae > Fraxinus > Fraxinus albicans. Next base: position 6,824 of record CAIGRM010009646.1, on the reverse strand, counting down.
AGCCATGGGCGGCCCGAGCCGACGAACCATTTTGTTATCCCTAGACGAGTCTTTGTTAAAAACTTGGGCCTTGAAGTTTCCAAATGTGTTACCAATCAGAATTAACCAGCAATCTATAATTTTCCCATATTATCCAGTTAGTCCTAGTGAAGTGATTACCCTCTATAGGAAATTCGTCAACACTACCATCCACTATCATGCTAAAAAAAGTATCCATACATCTAATTGCAGTCTCATTGCTTCCATCATTCTCTTCTCCTGAAAGTGCAGAATTACCATCCCCTTTGAAAATTATTTCTTCCTCAACCTGTGGAATTATATGAGTATCGATAATTTCCTTCATTATTGAATGAATGTTGAAATTTTTTATCTTCTCTTCCACATCCTCTACATCTTTTGGTTCCAATTGTTGTTCTCTTCATTTTCTTTTAAATAAATTGTTTGCAGAACGGTTGTGCCCATTCTTTCTTCTTTTTCAACAACTTCTCCTCATGAGCTCATAGTGTGCCTACGACTTCATCAATGATCATCTATTCCAAATCTTTTGATTCTTCAATTGTCACCATAATAAAATTAAATTTTTTAATATAAAGACCAAATAATTTTTTGGATCACTTCAAGATCACTTACTTCTTCACCATACCTTTTCATATCACGAGTAGATGAGGAGAATTCTCTAAATAAAAATAATGATTTCGTTGCAAGATTTGATGCTCTCAACTAAAGCTAATGTCTTTCTAATTCAATGAGGAGTCTACAAGTCGTGAAATATATATACAACCCAAAAATAATGTGTTTGTAATGGAATATGTAGCATAAAAAGCGTTAAAAAGGAAAAATGCTTGGGCCGGATAAAATGGCTGCTAGAGTGACGTGTCTCGCATGCAGCGATGGGCCGTACTGGCACTCGAGCATCGGCTCTACTCGCGAGGGCCAGACTACTTGTTCTGAGCGTTCGAGCGAAAGTTGGGCATTCAACTAGCTTAAATGGATCGACCTTTTCTCCTTTATCCATATTTAGACTTCTTCAAGACCTCTTCAATCAAACACCAATTCCCAATGAAATTTGTATCACGACTCAACAAATCTCTATAGTGACACAAATTCCAATGTAATGAATTGCTCTTCACTCTTTTACAAACAATTCTCCACATATTCCACAAGCCCCTAAGGGGTAATTCAATAACAAATACCAACAAAGTCCAATCAATGCTTGAACTTAACCACATGGAGTGCCTTTGTCAACATATAAGTGAGGATTCTCCTTGGTATCAAACTTACTGCAATATCACACTAGCAATCACATCACACACAAAATGNAGGATTCTCCTTGGTATCAAACTTACTGCAATATCACACTAGCAATCACATCACACACAAAATGATACCTCACATCAACGTACTTTGTCCTCTCATGAAACATCTAATCATTTATTAAAAACATAGCACTTTCACTATCACAATAAATTGTAAGTCTTCACCGATGTCACCAAATAATCCTCTTAACCACATAGTTTCCTTACAAGCCTCTGTAGCAGCCGTGTAGTTTGCTTCAGTAGTAGATAATGCCATTATATTTTGTAATATAGCCTTCCAATTGATAGCAAAACCCCAATGGTAAATACATATCCTATAAGTGATCTCCTTTTATCAAGATCCGGCATAATCTAATTATCTGAATATCCACTACAGTGCTTTCAATGTTTCTTGCTTGGATTTGTCATGTATCTGCTAACTGCACTAACTGCATGTGCTATATCTCGGTTTGTAAAAATCATAGTATACATTAGCAATTCAAATGCATTTGAATAACGAACCCTTGATATGTAATTAATGTCTTTATCTGACTGTGGACATAAAGCAGATGACAACATAAAGTAGGCAACCAAAGGAGTACAATAGCCTTTGCGCTTAACATATTAAACCAGTAAAGTATTCTCTTAATGTACCATTTCTAACTCAAGTACAATCTGTTAGCCTTTCTATCTCTCAAAATCTCTATTCTAATAATCTTTTTCATTGTTCCCAAATCATTCACATCAAACTGTTAATTGAGCTGAACTTTCATTTTCATTACCTTTTTTTTTTATTATTTGCAACTATCAACATATCATCAACATAAAGTAATAGATATATAAATAACCTATCATCATACTTTCTAAAGTACACATAACTATCATAATTGCTTCTTTTACGGTCATGAGTAGTCATGGATGAGTCAAACCAATATGCCATTGCCTCAGTGATTGCTTCAACTTACATACATAGTCCTCATTTTTAGTAACCGCAAAATCATCTGGCTTTTTCATAAAGATGTCTTCCGTAAGTTCTCTATGAAAGAATGTTGTCCTCACATCTAACTATTCTACCACCAAATCATACTTTAACACAATACCAAGAAAATCTATAATTGATCTATGTTTTACAATTGGAAAAAACCACATCCGTGAAGTCTACACCTAGAATTTGACTATAATCCTTAGCTACTAGTCTTTTTTTTTTTTCCTGGCATCTTCAATTCTTGATGTACCTTTCTTTCTCTTGAACACCCATTTACAACGAACATCTTTCTTTTCCTTGAGTAATTTCACTAAATCCCACGTCCCATTTTTATGAAATGATTCTATCTCTTCTTACATAACAATCATCCATTTGCCAAAATCATTAGCAGGCTCTTCACTGGAATCAATATTTTTCAGTTACATTCAATGCATATGCTACCAAGTTTGCTTCTCCATACTTTTTGGAGGTCTAATAACCCTTCTCGTCTGTCTTTAGAAATAGAATACCGTGATACCTCTGGTGGCAGCGTTAAAGCGGTACTATTTTCTCTTCTAAACTAGACCGAGCTGAAGACTCTACTGATTTGTTTTACCAAACTCTACTTGAGTACTTTGTTTCTGCTGATTTGTTTTACCAAAATCTTTGAGTAGTAAAATATGAACCATTGCATGTTCATCAAACACCATATCTCTACTAATCACTGCTTTCTTTGTTTCTGGGCACCAAAGCTTATATCTCTTAACGACAGATTTGTAACCAAAAGAGATGCATTTTCTAAGCCCTGACTCCAATTTTTCATTATCACACATGAGCATAAGCATGACACCTAAATATTTTCAATTTTTCATTATCACACTTGTGAAGTCTCTCTCTCAATGGCAATTGATGGTAAACAGTTGATAATGAAACAAGTTGTAGAAGCTTCTTTAGCCTAAAATGTCTTATGCAACCCAAAATCTGAAAGCATAAACTGGACCTTCTCCAACAATGTCATATTCATTCATTCTGCCGCACCATTTTGTTGCGGAGTACCATGCACTCTCAAATCAGGATCCCTTCGACTTGCAGCAATTATTGAATTCATTCGAACAAAATTTCAAAACCATTATCTGTGCAGAGATGTTTTACCCACTTGCCAGTCTGTCTTTCAATCATTGTCTTCTATTCCATGAAAGTACCAAAACATATCACTCGTCTGTTTCAAGAAGAAAATCCAAACCTTTTTAGAGAAATCATCAATTATTGTCAACACATAATATGCACCTCTTTTAGAAGGCACCTTCGTCGGTCCTCAAAGATCTAAATGGAAATATTCAAGGGTTCCCTATGTATAGTACTCTCTTTCATAAATCTAACTTTCTTCTGTTTTCCAAAAAATACAATGGTCACAGAATTTCATCTTGCTAGTACTTTGCCCTTGAAAAAGTCATCTTCTACTCAATTTAACCACACCATTCTCACTTATATAACCCAGTCACATATGCCACAATTTAGTAACTTCTTCATTAGACAAGTGAGTAGTGGTGGTAGCTGCATCCCTTGTAATCGTAGATCCCTACAATATATATTATTGGGTTGAGCTTTTTTGTCCTTTCATCACGACAAGAACACATCTATTGATTTTCAGAGCTCCACCTTCACCAGTGTCATGTATCCTTTAGCATTAAGGGTACTCAAGGATACGAGATTTATCTTATAGTTTGGAACATACGTCACATATATAAATGTCTTGATGGCAATGTCAGACATTTAGTCCTAACTGATCCAATGCCAACTATTTTACAAGACATGTTATTTCCATGATTATAACACCTCTCAAAACCACCTTGTATGTTGTGAATCAATCCCTATTAGGACAGATATTGAATGTACAAGCCGAATCAAGAACCTAATCCACACATGGTTTAGAATCACCGTCAGAAATCACTAGTAACTCTCATTCGCTCTGACAATCTCCGACAGTACTGGCTTCTCTTTTGCGGTAGCTATTCTATTTTTGTTCTGCAATTTGTAGTAGTTAGCTCCACTGTGCCCATTCATTTTGCAAAAGTTACATACTTTTTCTTTATGCCTAGACTTCGACCTCCCCCTCGTATTATCACCAAGATCCTATCTTTAATTCTCTCACGAACGACCAGGCCACAAGATGTTTCATCTTCTCCTTTGATAATAAAACATCATAGACCTCATCAGTTGTCAGATATCACAACTATAGAGAATAGTATCTCAAAACGTCGTATACAAGGACGAAAATGAACACAACAAAATCAAAACAAGATCGTCCTTATTAAATTTAACCTCCATAATCTCAAGATCAACTAATTTTTTTTAAGGACTATCAAGTGATCCACAATAGACGTACCTTCAAACATATAGTAAAAATACAAGTGTTGTGGTCACACTCTTTGCCATTTAAAGCTGCTCCAGTTTCAACTACAACACAGTGACACTTTTCTCTTTAAGAATATTATTTGAAAGATGGAGACGAATTTGGGACAGGACTTTTCGATCCCTCTGATGTTTTTCTTCTTGCGTCCAAGTAAAAAGAATTTTATCAATTCCTAATAGGGCATCATCCAAATCTATCTGTGAGAGCAAGACTTGCATCTTCAATTGTCATAGCGAAAATCTTGTATTACCATCCAAAAGTGGAATATCATATTTCATCATTGCCATGCAAAAAAATCAACATTTCTCTGATGCTAGTTTGTTAAGAATTACACAAGATAATATGTTGCAAGATGAAATAAACAAACAATTAAGAACACCAAGATTTTAAGTGAAAACTCAAGATGAGAAAAAATCACGAGAAGAGGAGGAGAATTCACTAAATCAAAACAATGATTTTGTTACAAAATTTGATGCTCTTAACCAAATCTAATGTCTCTCTAATATTATGAAGAGTCTACAAGTCGTGGAATATATGCACACCTAAAAAATCGTGTTTGGAATAGAATATGTATCATTTGAAAATGGAAGCGAGCCTGGGCCAGATAAGATGGTCGCTCGAGCTGCGTACTTCGTGCTCGCGAGCGGCCTCACTAGCGCTCGAGCGCCACGCTCACACCCAGTGAGAGCCAAGCTCTTTGTTTTGGGCGCTCGAGCTGAAGTTGGGAGTTCAGTGAACATAATTACGTCGACTTTTTCTTCTTTGTTCATACTTGAACTTTTCTAGTACCTCTTCACAATTAAACACTCTTTGTGGTTGAGAAATGCCTTCTTCATTTTGAAGTACAAAACTTTATCTACCAAGTCACAAATTTTCACTTCCAAGATATACATTTACTAAGTAGAGGAACGGGAAGAAACTTATTGTTTGCCATCTCTTCTTTTTATACTCTTATAACCTCGTTCTGATATCATTTTTGTTGAAATCTTGGAGATGGAAAAACTTTAGAAGAGGAGAAGATGTTATTCCAAGAGAAAACTCATTTTAGTTCTCAACACTTAAAAATGACTTGTTGAAAATGAGTACACTCACTTGCCTTTATTAGGCTTCACGAAACATGCATAAATCGAATATGTGTACTAGTAATTAAATATTAATTAATTTCCAAAATAATTCGTATATTTCCAAAGTACACGAATAAACTAGTGCATTTAATTTACGCATGTATAATTTTAAAAGACGTGAATGAATTTGGTAAAGTAAATGATGAACTTCACTAATAAATGATGTATAATCTATAATATATTAATTATTACATCAAGAGAGAATCAATTTTTGGACGATTTTAACCCTACTGCAATTCAATTATTTCAATAATATTTTACTTTTCGTTTTTCAATAGATAGTAAATAATACAAAATATTTGTCATGTATGAATTTCATGTTATTAATTCTCAATTAATTAATATTTACATTAATTTAAATTCAATGAATCTTGACTTGATAAATATTGATCTATATGAATCTAGAGTTATAGATAAATTTATTTCTATTCATGTATCTACGAATTTTAATGAGAGTTTAAATTCATGTGTATAAATTAATTCTTATGTACCAAACCTAGTATAAAAAAGGTTGTTCATTTGTCGTATTTCAATATCACAAAAAAGTTGAGTTTTGGAAGTATAAATTTCTTCACTGAAATTTTATTTTCTTTAGTTCATTTGAGTAGAGGTGTCAATCCGGGTGGGCCGGGCTGGGTCGGCCCACCAACATATGAGCCCGGTAACGGCCCACGTGAAAAATCCGGGCCGGTTCCGGGTCGGCTCACAAATTTTGGACTACAACCCAAGCCTGACCGCTGACCCATCCGGGTCGAGCCCATACGGGTCGCGGGTCACGGGTCGTGGGTTGTTCCAAGAATTTTTTATATTGATAGCAATTTTTTTTTATTAAATGTAAACTAAGAATTGAACAAAATGACAAATTCATATTTATATCAAGAAATGTTTACATAGAATTCAAATTTAATAATTAAAATTTAACAACTAAATGCATTTCTAATTACGTGAAGGTATATATTTATAACAAAGTACATCCCAACTAGGTTGGCACCTACTTTTACTTTAATTTATAATTTAAGTACATCACA
>CAIGRM010009616.1:0-12047 GCA_903798335.1 Fraxinus albicans | reverse complement strand
AAAAAAAGAGAAACAGCCGAAACAGCCAGCCAGCAACAGACGGTTATTTCAGCCAGCTGTTTGTTGGCTGTTTAAATAGTCGACCGGTTGTTTAAACAGCCATCCGACTATTTCTCACCGGATCCATTTCGTCTGAAAGATGCAGGTAAATTTATTTCTTGTTCATGTTTAAAAAAATTATAGATTTGTTAAAAAATTTTATCTACATTAACTATCTATGTCGAAATAAATTTAACGATTAAAACGTATACTGATTTAACGAAAAAGAAATTAGACATACGTAAATACACTTACCGATTCGAAGTGGTTGATATAAAATAAATCAGGTTTCGGCATTTGATAAATTTTTCAGATTTTAAGAATGAAGCAGATGAAAGATGATAGAGTTTTTATCCGTATTGAAATAAACAGATAACAAAAGTTAGTTGATTTTGAAATTTTACATAGACAGTGTTTGGTTTTTATTTGTTAACTAAAGGGTAGTATTCTCTTTTAAACAAAACAATATTTTGCAATTGTTTTATATGCTTAAGGGCATTTTTATCTTTTGCCATTAAATAGGCCATTGTGGAAATATGCATAAGTTGAAAAGTCAAAATGGAAATATGGCATTTTAACTGGGTCAATTTTAAAAGTACCCCCTCTTTACCCCAAGAGTATAAAATTCCAGTTCCATGGCCCAAGAGCAGGGATATGGCGAGATCAACCATTTCTTCTAACTTTTGGCCTTTTTTCCTTATCTTGTTAGAGTTTCTTGGATCAACCAGCTAATCTTGATGCTTTAGGCATGTTAGCTTTTAATTGCCCAACTATGATTAATTTATATGAACTGATTAGAAGAATGTACTTAAAGGTTCTTTTCTTGAAAAGTGAATTATCAAAAATTACATTTTCTTTTCTTAAAAATTTCTCTTATGGCTACTAGGATCAATGGTTCATTCATCTTGGTTTAGTGAGATTCTACGTTAAAAATGGGCTCGACTGCTTCATGTAATTGAAGTGTATGATTAGGGTTGCAGGTTTTGAATTCAGTTTAGTTGATTGAATTTACACTGTTCATGGATTTGATTCATTTCAATTGATAAATTGAGCAATCTATCCAGTGCTGCTTCTGTACACTTCTCTTATTCAAATTATAATTTCTGAGAAATGTTTCTCTGTGTTGGGATATTTCATTGATATGTTCTTGCTAGAATGGTAATCTATTTCTTGGTTTGCTTAACAGGTATGGTATGACAATGTTCCTCATCCTAAGCTAGTCGAATACAAGAAGAATCGGCATTGGATGGTAAAATCGATGGACTATTTTATCTTCCTCAGTGGTGGTGCACAATTCAAGAATGGAGTCGCTCATTATATTGATTCTATTGGAAAGGTCGTATAGAAGAATTAAGAATTATGAGGTGTATTTGTGAATTCTCTTGATCAAAGTTGCTCTCTCAGTCTGAAGCACTTCTTTAATTAGCAAATAGCATTCTGTATTGATTATAGTACACTGTTATTAGAAATGTTGCATCAACTATATGCGATATCCTTCTCATTGTTGGTTTTAACTGTGTACTTAAGACTAAGCTAAAGATTTATCCCATTTGCACCAAGCTTTATAAATTATCTAGTTGGGGAAGAAAACGAGGGTTATTTTAGATGTTGGATGTGGCATTGCTAGCTTTGGTGGTTCTTTACTCGACAGAGATGTTAGTACGATGTCTTTTGCTCCAAAGGATGAACATGAGGCTCAAATAGAGTTTGCCCTTGAACGAGGAGTTCCTGGCACACTATCAGTAATTGGAACCCAATGGCTAACATTTCTAGATAATGCTTATGATTTGATTCACTATGTGCGGTGCAGGGTTTACTGGGATGCTGATGGTACCGCCCTTTTTAGAAATTTCAGTTCTGTCATAATTGTGATGACCCGAATCCTTAACGATTCGAATGTCATTAAATCATAAACTAAAGAAAATTTAAAGAATATTCAACATAATTATTTAAATTATTTATGCATTTACTAAAATTCAAATGATGTAATGAGTTTAATACATTACTTGAAACGAGGAATATCTTAAAATTATTTAAAACTAAATGAAATAATAATAGTTTCACAACGTAAGAATTTTATTATTAAATCTTTTGCTACCATAAGCCATATCCATGCCGACCTCCTCAAATCGTCAATTATCTGAAAGTAGAGACATAATAGAGTGAGAATAATTCTCAATAAGCGTGCATGGATAATGAATTCATATATGTTTTTCTACGAAAAATTCATAGCTTGCATAGGGAGACACAAAAATTAGACCGAATTTAGGTGGTGCTAAATTCTTGTACATAGCGCCACTAAACTCCAGTTCAGTGTTAATAGAACATACGTAACGTGGCGTCGTGGACCAAAACATAACATAGCCGTATAAATATTACATACATAAACATCAGCCACCATAAACATAAAGCACAACTTACCTCTTTACTGGACAATTCAAAATGATAAAATGAGTTATTGTTGGAAAGAGATCATTGAGCTGCGTGTGGGGTTGATTATTCATGTGTGATTATATAATTGTATGAATATAAAAATGATGAGAAAAAGGGAAGTAGAGAGACAGTTATAGAGATGAAGATGGAAAGTGTGTAAATGATTGTTGATGGTAGTTTAGTGTTAGGTTTGTCTCTTATTTATAGGGTAACTTCTTGACCATGTGTAGAAAAGTAAAAGGAAATAGCTAGATGTTAGGGATTGTAAATGCATGCAGGGAATTTTCATAAATGTCACTAAATTTAAAAATCCAAAAAAAATTGTCATTTTNATTTAATTTAAATATTATAAAAATTGTTTATATGTATAATATATTGAGTAATATGAATTTTGTAAAAAAAAATAAATAAATAAAAGAATTTGAAATATTAACATAACCTTACATCTTCTTCCTATTAACAAATCATAACTTCTTCTCTATCTTCTTCATTTCTTCATCAATAACACATTACTATTGAATTCATCATCCATTTTGAGATGTTTGTCATTACAAATTGTTTATAATTTTGTCTTATATATTACTATTTTTTTAGATGTTAAATGGTCAAATGCAATGGGGGAAATTTTTTAAACTATTATTCATTGATTTGTTTAGTTTTTGAAATATTTTTGAAGGATAAAAATACCAATATCCCGTACAAAAATGAAGCATTCCATATTTAATGAAGCATTGAGTTATTTATTAATGGGAAGATGTTTTCATGTTTTAGTTGAGAATTGATTATCACCATTAATGTTTTCAATAACTTATTTAAAGGTACCAAATTCATGTTTTCAAGTTTTTCGACAGTTCCTACAGTTCATCTGTCGAATAGTTCTGTTGAAACAGTCGGTTTAGACATGAAAACTGTCGAACCCGACATTTCTGAACTGTCAGGATAGACAATTTAACTGTCGAATTCGACAATTGAAAACCGTTGACACATCCTTGAGTTCACCTTCTACTACTCCATGGATTTCAATATTCGAAAGTTCAACATTTATATTATTAAATATAAACATATTTATTGTGCAGAATTCTTATCGTTGCAATCCCAACATTTCAAGTATGAGTAATCATTTGAGATTCATCATGTCGTATGGCGGATAGTTTATTCATGTGGATGACGAATGGAAGTGGAGAGGGGACAAAACCACTTCCATTTTAGTGCCGACAAGTATTACCTTATATAATTCTTATCGTTGCAATCTCAACATTTCAGGTATGAGTAATCATTTGAGATTTATAATGTCGTATGGGGGACAGTTTGTTCATGTGGATGACGAATGGAAGTGGAGAGGGGACAAAACCACTTCCATTTTAGTGCCGACAAGTATTACCTTAACCGGACTCATGCTAGATTGAAGAACAAACTTGTTATTCTTGATCCCCGTACTCAAATTGAGTTGAAGTTCAAAATCTCGAAGTTGAATAGACCACCCACATGACATAAGCGATCTAAATATGAGTCTACCACACGACTTAGGAAATGCACTCGATGCGGTAGAGTTGGTTATAACCGAACAACATGTTCGTACCCCACTGTAGCACAACTGATGTAAACAAGCTTGTACAACCTGAAGTTATATTATCGTTTTCTTTTTATTATCGTTTGCAGACGTTATTGCTCGTTATGTTCGCATATTATTGTTTTGAACTTGCATTATTATTTTCAACTTACATTATCATTCGAAATCCATTATCGTTTGTAGACAGTAGTAGACATGTTTACATTCACAACTAAAATACGGATTTATTGACATAATACTGCATGACAACCCAACAGATTGTTTTTGTCGTACTCGATAGTTGGCACAGACTACAAACTGTAACTACACATACGAGGTATAAGGTACATGTTGCTGACTATTTGGTAAAGACTGTTACCAAAATCATCCCTAACAAAAGTGAATACAAAAGAACTTGGCACTTATTCATTTGTACACAACCATATGCAACTACCCCCCACCTCATTCGTTGACGATATTTGAACTTTCTCCCCTACTCTCTTCATCAGAATCATCCAAGCATATGACAATTATCTCAAGAGGTGCAACGTTCGCCAACCACTTATCATCATCGGATTCATCTTCGTACCGAACCATGTATTGGAACCCCTCATCAAGCACACTCTTCGTGACTGCGATGCATTACTTGCAACTTCCTGTAGGTTGGGAAAAGGAACGGAGAAAACGGATCTCCTACCATTCGGAGGGTTGACATCATCATCGTCTGAAGAAATTATGATAGGACATAACAGGGACAAACCGGGTATTGACGAAGGATCATTCAGGTTGAACGGTTCATTACATCCCGTGGACGAAGCCATTAGTAGCCTGCAAATGCAATGAGTGAAACTATTTTTGTATCGGAATAGTATACAGAGTGACAAAGTTTATGAAGTTTTCAAGTGTAACTCACTTATTTAGTGATGTCATGCTATTTATAATGAACATTTTTGAAGGAAACAACTATGGTGAGTTACTACACGACCACCAAATCACATCTCAAACTTGATTTGACAACCAATTGTTGTGATTGTTAAAGGTTTAATTGTACCGTTATGACTTAAACTTTGTACATAATTTATGACAATTGTAAATCTTAATGAGTGCGTACTATTTTCTCTTCAAAAATCCTACACGTAGTTGTTGGAAATCAATTCTCATTATGATCTTTGTATCCTAATAGGTAGTATTGTCCTATGAGATTTTTACATAATTCAACAAATTGATGCACCCATAGGTTGCAAAAACCATGCATCAACTGAAGTGTTCGATGAGGATTCGTGAACATGTTTATTCACTACATGTCTTCGCATTCCAAACATAAAATAGTACCCCAACTGTAGACAACATGGATAACATGAGCAATATTTTGTCGTACACATAAAAATACTCCAGTCACAGTTGAAGGATCCATGGGCCCCAAATCTACATTCGACATCATTATAACAATTTTCTTGCTACTTTTACATAATTTCCAAGTTTACAATACGTGAAATTTAAGCAACTAACGGGACGATTATACATAAGTGCTTTCCAACAATTTTTATCCGAGTAAAGTGGCCTTGCACATTGAACCACAATTCATTGACCTTATTAGTCTGTATGGATCTAAAGACGAGTTGTTGGATCAGTTGGGCGGAGAATTGGATTCTACAACCTCGGCAAGGAACTTGAGGCATGAGTTACGGAAGTCTTGGCACTGCCGCTCATCCAAATGGTCCATGACCATTTTTACGTACTTCAGGTTGCTTCGTTTGAAATGCGGGCTCGGACCCGTACATTTTTCGAAACAGTAATTCGAAATCCATCTCTTCTACAAGGTACAGCAAGAAAATGAAAAAAAAAATGTCAGATCATGAAATGTGATACATGTTGATACCAAGGTACAACAACATATTACGAAACACCATTTAATGAAATAATATGAACATCATATAAGGAAATATAAAAATATCAGCAAAATAAGAACAAACGAAACAATATATTACAACTGCATGAAAAAAATGAAAAAATTGTGGTGCACAATATTTCGTACATGTTAATGCAAAACGCACATATTACGCTCTGATAAACCAACGTTCGACATGTGGAACTATCATGTGTCGAGAAAAACTGAGAAAAACTTTTGGGTCTCGACAATTCATCTGTCGAGAATTACTGCGATGAACCGTCGGGAACTACAGTTCACGGTAATGACATTTCTCTATTGAAGTTAACTGTCGGGAAATTACTTCTACATAGCATACATAGCACACATGCATGACTTAATTGTAACACACACAACTGATACCTGCAATTCTGATCTCAAATTCAACTCAAATAATCTTTTTTCTCATTTAACAGTTTAATACGCTATGGCATGCATAAGGGGGTACACTGAACTCACTCCTGAATAGATGATTCTCCATGCTACCGTTGGGCATGAACTCATAAACAAAAACTCTTTGGTCATCCTCTAAGCAGTAACCCACAAGATTAGGATGCCGAAGTTGCCCAATATAGTTAATTTCTGCCTGAACATTCAAAAGTAAAGCTTATCAATGAAAAGGAGATTATCAAAGTGTACGACTACATTTGTATGTTTGAACTATATTTTAAATGCATGCATTAATTGTAATGCTACTTCAAGCAAATGCATATCACTCACAATTAATCGACGGATATGCTTAACAAAATCTCCATGCTTAACAAATTTCCAAGTACAGTGGAGTCTTCACTATGCCATGACACGTTTTCAACTGTGAATAGGATTTTTAATTACAAAATTGACTTCCTGATAGAGTTGAGAAGTTTAAGGTGAAAATTGTACGTACCAACCATTCCATGTGCCGTTGCCACACTTCTTGGTTTAGCCTCTTAACAGCTATCACCATCCCAACCCCAGGCTTTGATGCTACAAGGGAGTGTTCGTCAACCCATCCTTCGTAAGCAGGACCAAAACCCCTTCTCTCTTATGCATACCATAATCTATCACCCAATGAACAAAACCTACAAGAAAAACTCAGGGACAATCGGACGGATTCAACTTGAGAAATTACCAAACATAAATTACCAACATGTAAGCAATCCTTTGGGCTTCGTAGAAAGATGATGAGAGAAGATTTGAGGCACGTGGGAATTGCAATTTCAATTCAATTTAGGGCTTAATCGGCTGATGAAGTTGAAGAAATGAGGATTGAGATTTTGTAACAATGATATTTGGGTTGGGTTAATGGAAGGTAGATTTTCAAGTACGATTGTGAAGTGATTTATTGTTGGATTTTTTACACTTTTTGTTCAACTTTTTTATGTTGTCAATTCAAGGACATGTAGGGTATTTAAATTCTCTAGAGAGGCAAAAATGTCCAAAAATGACAATTTTGCAAAGACTTTTAAAAAGTGACTTTTTTTAAAGTGCAAATCCAAAAATTGATTTAGTGTAATTTCCTCATGTATAAATAGTGCATTGTCATTAAAATGGTCAAATTAATACTTTTAATCATCTGGTCAAATCAATTAACTTGGCTTGAAACTTGGTGTAAATAATGCATGTGGTCAAATCAATTCCTTGATTTGCTTGGTCAATTCAATTATATTGACTTGAAATGTGATGTGAATAATGCATGTGGTCATTGAATCATAATTAATCAAGACTAATTAGCATACTTACATATGTTTTAAGCATGATTTAATCTAACTTCCAAAATAAATTTCCACTTAGGTCCTCAAACTATTGGTCAATAACCAATAAAGTCATTAGACATTAATAATAGCGTACTTAAGTCCTAAATTTAAATCTAACAACTAGTAGTAAAAATTTGGGATGTTACAATCTGTCCCCCTTAAAATAAATTTCGTCCTCGAAATTTACCTTAGAATTCATCGAAAGGTTGTGGGTACTTGGCTCGCATTTTCACCTTTCGCTCCCACTTGGCCTCTTCAATCAAGTGATTACGCCACTTTACTTTCACTAGCAGGATCAATTTGTCCTGGAGGGCTTGAAATTACAATTCTTATTGGTACTCTTCATAGCTTAAACCTCGTTGTAATTCAATAGATTGATGGTTGACCACAAGACTCGGATCAGGGACGTACTTCCTAATCATTGACACATGAAAGACGTCATGTACAGTTGAAAGTTCTGGAGGCAATACTATATGCAACGTTCCCGATACATTGCAAGATCTCAAACGGACCAATAAACCTTGGTCGTAACTTATCCGTCTTGCCAAACTTCTTTCATTGGTGCCACTTTGAGGGATATCTTATCACCAACTGAAAATTCCAAACCCTTTTCCTTTCTATCTGCATTACTCTTTTGTCTATCTTGGGCAATTTTCATGCTAGAGTGAATTTTCTCAATTATATGAATCGTATGTTCAATAATCGCTAGCTCCAAAATCTTTCGCTCACTTACTTTATCCCAATGAACTGGTGATCTACACTTTCTCCCATACAATGCCTCGTATGGTGCCATATCAATTGAAGTATGGTAACTATTGTTGTATGAGAACTCAACTAATGGTAAATGCTTCTCCCATTGTCCTCCAAACTCCAGTATAACATGTCTGAAGCATGTCCTCCAATGTTTGAATTGTCCCTTCAGACTGCCCATCTATCTGAGGATGGAATGCTGTACTAAACTTTAGTTTAGTTCCATGGCTCGGTGTAGACTTTTGCAAAAGTTCGATGTGAACATTAGATCTCTATCCGATACAATAGAAACAGGTACACCATGTAAACTTACTATCTCATTCACATATAACTACGCGACCTAGTACATAGTAAACATCATCTAAACCGACAAGAAATTATCTGATTTGGTGAGTCGATCCACTATGACCTAAATAGCATCGTGACCTCTTGCTGACCTTGGAAAACTAATCACGAAGTCCATAGTTACATGCTCTCACTTCCACTCTGGGACTTCCAATGGTTCAAGTAACCCTGATGGTCGTTGGTGTTCGGCCTTCACTTGCTGACATTCCAAACATTTCTTGACATATTCAGCTATATCCTTCTCCATGCCTTTCCACCAAAATACTGCCTTCAAATCTTTATACATCTTTATGCCTCTCGGGTATACTGAATGAGGAGATGAGTGAGCTTTCTCTAGAGTCTCTCTTTTCTATTCCTCAAAATCCAGTACACACAACTGTCCTTGATAATATAATGTTCAGCTATGGTGAATTCCTTTCGCTTTTTAAGTTGATCTCAGACTTGATATACTCAAAAGATTGGTCATCCTTTTGATGCCTTTTAATTTTGTCATGAAGTATAGGTCAGATAGAGAGAGCTGCTACTGGAGCAACCATACCTAGCTGAGTAGTGACAACCTCGAGATTCAATCTCTCAAATTCTCTCCGTAGTGGTTCTTGCGTAGTCAACATAGCTAATTGACTTTCTGTTTTCCGACTCAATGCATCAGCTACCACATTCGCCTTGTCTAGGTGATAATGAATTTCACAATCATAATCATTTACTAACTCAAGCCATCTTCTGTCTCATATTCAACTCCTTCAGGGAGAAGATGTACTTGAGGCTTTTGCAGTCCGTATAAATGTCACATTTACCTTCGTAAAGATAATGCCTCCAAATCTTTAATGCATGGACCACCACATCAAGTTCTAAGTCATGTGTGGGTTAGCTTTGTTCATATAGCTTTAATTGTCTCGATGTATAGGCAACCACTTTGCCATGTTGCAGTAAGACACGTCCTAAACCTTGCTTTAAAGCATCCCTATAGATAACAAAACCGCATGACCCATTGGGTATGGTTAACACTGGGTGTTCACCAACTTCTATTTTAATTCCTCAAAGCTCCGTTCACACCTCTCTGTCCAGTTAAACTTTACACCCTTGCATGTTAACTATGTCAGTGGTCCTAATATTGTAGGAAATCCTTCAATGAACCTCCAATAGCATCCTCCTAAGCCTAAAAAACTGCAAATTTCTCCTACATTGGCTGGCCTTGACCAATTCAACACTGCCTCCACTTTACTAAGATCCACCTCTATCCCTCGAGCCATGACAATATTTCCAAGGAATGCTACTCGCTCTAGCCAAAAATTACATTTTTTGAACTAGGCATAGAGTTTCACCTTCTTCAAAACATCCAACACAATCCTTAAATACTCCTCATTACTTATTGAGTAGATCGGGATATCATCGATGAACACGATAACGAACTTATCCAAATACTTGTGGAAAACGCGGTTCATTAAATTTATAAAAACACCAGGAGCATTAGTTAGCCCAAATGGCATAACTAAGAACTCGTAGTGTCCGTACAAAGTTCTGAAAGCGGTCTTAGAGATATCATAGGATTTGATTCTCAACTAATGATAACCAAACCTTAATCGATCTTGAAAAACACCACTGCACCGTTGAACTGATCAAACAAATTCTCAATCCTAGGAAGATGATATTTATTCTTGATAGTGATTCTATTCAATTCTCTGTAATCGATGTACATCTTCATCGATCCATCCTTCTTCTTGACAAATAGCACAGGTGCTCCCCATGGCGATACACTGGGTCGGATGAAACCTCTTTCCAATATTTCCTCCAGTTGTACCTTCAGTTCTTGTGACTCTTTGGGTGCCATTCTATACGGGGCTTTGGAAATAGGTGACGAGCTGAGAGTAAGGTCGATTGTGAATTCTACCTCTCATTCTGGCAGCATGCCTAGAAACCTCTCGGGAAGACTTCTTGATATTCACATACCACCCTAACCTCATCAACTGTCAATTCATTGTTCTCTTCCTTACTTATTATAGACATCAAGAGTCTCGTAGTGCTTTCTAATGGTACGACCCATAGGGCTTCCAATACGGACAGGATGTGGGGTAAGGGTCCACCTCCAGCTACAGATAATCTAAATTTCTCTTTCCCGGGTATTTGAAAAATCACTTCTCTTTCAAAGCAACGAATTATCACGTGATTCCTGGATAACCAGTCCATTCTAAGAATCACATCGAATTCGTCCATATCTAATACATACAATTTCGTCTCCAATAATCTACCATCAATTTCTACTCATGTCGTTCTAACTATGTGATTAGTATTCACTATATCCCCAGTGGGCATCGTTTCTACTAAAGGGAATTTTACATATTCAATCATAACATCCATTTTACATACAAACTTAAGGACTATAAAAGAATGAGTTGCACTAAAATCTATCAATACATAGGCTGGTAAGTCGGATATGAGGACTTTACCTACCAAGACATTTCGATTCTGAATCTCTTCATGCCCTGCCAGTGTATAAACCCTAGCTGGTCCGCCTGGTGCATGGCCTTGTCTATGTTGGTTGTTCCCCTGTGGCCTCTGTTGATTACTTCATTGTGGTCTCTGTTGATTATTCCCCTGTGGCCTTTGCTTGTTGTTTCCTTGTGGCCTCCGCTAGTTGTTCCCGTAGTTAGGGCAATACTGAGCCATGTGTCCTTGTTCTTTACACCGGAAACATGAATTTGCCCCCAAAAGGCAAGGTCACTGGTGATGCTTCTGGCATTTTCCACATCATGGATAAGTCTTGTTGCCATTTTGTGTTGAATTTCCTCTGCTCTTCTTGGCATACTCTTGTTTCCCTTTGTCCTTTATCCACCCACTTTTGTTTCTTCAACTGTCCATCATATTGTATTTCGTCCCCACAAGTACGATTCTTGAAATCTATCAATTGTGGCCTTGTCAACACATCATGATAGTTTTCAAGCTGAAGCAATGAAAGTCCATTTCAAATCATCCTTCAAACCCTGCTCAAAACGTCTCACCTTCTTCTTCTCCGTATCTACAAACTCAAGAGCATAATGAGACAACTCTTCAAATTTCTGCTTGTACTCGGTTAACCCTCCTTCCAATTTCGGATACTCGTGGGATAATACTTTTTCAGAAAGGCCTCCTTAAATTCATCCAACATCTGGTGTACCACCAACGCCTAGCACCTTTACGTAACATAAAGGTTGCACATATCACCCTTCTATGTTTCGGGCACTCAATTAGTTCAAAATTTCTCTCCATACCCACCAACCAGTCCTCCGCTTCC
>CAIGRM010009588.1:0-11435 GCA_903798335.1 Fraxinus albicans | reverse complement strand
CTTGAATTGTAAATACAAAACTATTGATTATAGTGGATTGTTATCCTCTACCCGTGGTTTTTTTTTTTCCCGAATTGGGTTTCCACGTAAATTCTTGTGTTCTTGTTTTTTTCTTTATGTCTTCATTATTTGCCATATATTGCGTTCAGTTTCATAACAGTCTTGATGTGAGACACAAAGAATTAGAAAATTACATACGAATTAGGGATCATAACCATATATATAGTTTTCATATATATTTGGTTATCATCAAATACAGTCATAATGAATCCAGTCTCTACACTCATAATTCAGTTCACACTTTATTTAGATATTCAAAGTCCAATTACTTAATTCTTTATTAGATTAATTTAAATTAAATAATTTTCCAACAATATCGTGACTTGTGACTATTCATGAACGATGTCTTTCATTACCGTGACTTTTCACAAATGTGACGTGTAACAACTAGGTCGGCGATAAAATTTCTTCACAAATGTAACCTGCCCCACTAAGGTCACAAACGCTCGTTTCAAGGTTTTCAATTTTAACAGAAGCAGGTTCTTGTTTTCTACTGCTGCGAACAGTCACAATTTTGAAGAACTTCCAAGTATCAATAAAATCTCATTTTTCCACTGTTTGACCGAAAGGTGAATATGACGGCTGCGACGAGAGGGTGGAGACTGCAACGATGAATTTCTGGGAAGTGAAATGGAAAATGACAATGTGTTTTTTCCCTACCCTCTTAATCGATTTGAGATTTGATTCCGGCTAATGCGGAATTTGTTTTAGGTATATATTTTACTAAAACTAAATTATGTTAATATGTATTTAATAAATATTAATATACATAACTATATATTTCGGAAAATCATATGTCACAAATCCCCTTCTAAGATAAAATTTTTATACATGCAGATTTATCCGTCGACCGCTGATGAACCTTATTGGGAGCCGCTGAGACAAATCACAGTTATAAATCTAGCCCATGACTCTTTTTAAATTAAAACTCTTTATTTTTCATATTCATTTTTAAGCACATGCTAACCTTCACAGCTGATATAGTTGGAACCAACGAAGCAAGTGATTGACCCATCTTATCATCCTAAAAATGAAAAAATACCCGAGTGGACGTAACTTCCAAACAGTGAAACTTCCAATTATGCAATCCATTCAATATTGTAAACAAGTAAAGATATACAACCTTCTATGTAATAGAAATTCAGGAGTTTAATCCCCAATACCTCTCGAAGAACAAGAATTTGTCATGGTTTCGACTCTTTGATTTAGCTTTTTCCATCCCCTTTTAATTTTTCGAGTACTGTCTGCTACTCTCATTACATCTACTTTAACTATGTGATGATCAGAAGTGCCTTTCGATGAAATCGCTGAGTAGGATCCAGGCACGAACTTGTAGGGCAGGCCACGTGAACCCAAAATGTAATCAACTCTAGTTCCATACTTGCATGTCCCCTGTACATCTGGATCAAAGAAACAAATACATTGCTAAGATTCATAAAGAGTTAGTCCAACTAAAATGTAAAGAACAAAATTAGATCATGGTATGCTTGGTAATGTAGATTAGACAACACTATACAATGTTAAGAATAAGATGCTAAAATTGTATTCATTGTACAGTCCAATACGGTCTAATATTACATACCAAACAAGCACAAGAAGTCTTGTACCTTGGCCTTTGGCGATCATAACCACTGGTTCACATTCCCCCGGAAAATCTTTAGCATCGGTGTACTCTTTTTCCTTCAAGCATTTCGTTACTTCAGCTTTCGGCGTTGGCTTTCCCAGGTCCTCGTAATACTGTTAGGATGATAACACGAGATTTATAACTTTACTTGCTAAATTACTTCATGAAATCAGATGGAGGAAGAGGAGAAACTCAAATTATTTACCTTTACAATGTTCATCCACCTCTCTGATGAATAATCTGATGCATCAAGAGAGTTGATGCCTCCTGCTAAAATATGGGGATGATCATTTGATTGGATTATTGCATTAATCTGTTTCATCCTCCAGTTTTCATCTAAGTGATCGAGTTGGGTGCAGTAGAAATTTAGTTCCCCCGTCCAAGGCACATCAATTGTAGCTTTAATCACGTTCCTGCATGAAAGAACAGAAATGAATAATGGCATTCGTCATCACTGCTTACCCATCACAGAGCAATACTTGTTTAAAGCACAACATCAACAGGGTCAAGCTATTGAACACAGGGTCAGTGACTCAGTAAATAACATGTTTCCGAACCTGAGAACCGTGCTTTAAAGGTCAGGATGTTTATAAGATGAATGAAATGGAAGTGAAGATTGCTCAGATGGACATGCAGTCATACTAAAATTGATAAGAATTGAGAGTAAGAGCTAACAAACGGAGGTGGCATTGATTGAGAATAAATTAAAGGAATGACGACTTAGGTGGTTGGGTCATGTTTTTCAATGACATAAAAAGACTCTCTTTCATAAGACGGTGGGACTTTGGTCGAGCAAATTAGAAGATGAAGGGCAATTTTATAATTAAAATGAAAAGATGTACTTGCTAATGATCTAGTAGCCTTGAATCTCCCTGTACATATATAGATAAATATAACAGAACGAAGAAGAGTTCAATTAACCCACAATAAATTTACTGAGAACAAGAATTTCTTGTTGTTGTATGAGTAATTTCAAGCGGGCACATAACACGTATAAGCTGGAGCCTTAGGTTACATATGATTTCTACAACCTGTGCTAGGTTGAATATCATAAGCGAAACATAATAAAAAGAGAGTTTTAAACCCCCAAGAATACTGGAGAAAATGTTAAAAATCACCTGAAATCTTTATCATCGTAGATTTTTTGAACCTTCCATTTCTTAATAGGCCATTTTGAAAGAATAGCATTTCCATACTCAGGAGCCCAGCTCTCAGCAAACACATAATTCATCCCCAAGGCACGAGCCAAATCGGATAATGGCTTCATATCTTTTTCTTCCTCAGCCTTCACATCTTGTAATGCCAATATATCTGCATCCACTTCTTTAAGCACATCAAATATGGTTCGACTTCCATACAAACTCGCGTCGTTGATCCAATTTGCCACAGGGAAGCATATGGGAGACCTCAGGTGAGCCAGGATATTGTTGTTGAAACTAAAATTTGTCGATGAATCTTCGATAACATTAAGAACCTTATTCTGTGCTAATGATATCTCATTTTCAGGAAGATTTATTGAAACTTTTGGTCTTGATTTAGTGAGTTTGTTCTCACTATCAGAACCACTGATCGTGGGGTGAAGTGGAGATTGTTTGAGTATGCCCTTGGGACAACCATTTGCAGACTTCAAAGGATTCCCGAACTTCGAATAATCCTCCTCTTCATGAAAGCAAACAACTGATTTCTCAACCTTAGGAATAGCAGGTGCAAGGGAGAATAAGGCCGCATTGAAAGTGGCAAGTCGAACAGGCCTCTGTACAGAGGTGCCCCTCACTTGGCGAATATTATTTCGGGTTGCTGATTTTGTGTATGATTTTTCTCTAATCTGTCCTTTTGAATTCAGATTACCAAGCCTTCTGATTACAAGTTTAGGCCTCCGACGACGCCATATCAGCTGCCGTATCTTCGAGCAAAGGCGTCGAAATCTCCGGCTGATAACATACAACATCCGTTTGGCGCATGAAAGTTGTAAATGCTCTCTTGATGGCATGATTGGCTTCTAAATTCCAATAAAAATGAGTGATCCATTTTTCTGCTGATCCTTGAAAGGTAATATATAGAGACACGGGCTTAACAAAAATGTTGACAACATAATATATTGACAAAAGAAACATCCCAACTGCTCCAAAGACTGAGGTGGAGATTGACTATGGAGAACATTATTGTTCACACACTTTTTCATGACAACATAATACACCAACTCCCACCTATGAAACCAGGACTTTTCGTTACGTGTATAGGAATGATAGGTGTCAATATGGCCACTCGATGAGGGTCTCGGTCCCCTACATCCAGGCCTTACTCTGTCTGGCTCTAGGGGCATGGCAGTCCACAACACAGCACATAGCTGAGCCATGCTTCGTGGCCGGCACATTTTGACACCTCTCTAATGGAATCCAGAATATAAAAGCAGGGAAAGAAGCAAGCATTCGAGGAGTCTCCAACACTGTGTTTCCATGAGAATGGAACACTGGAACCCCATAAATTAAATCAAGAAAATGCTGACTATGTATGAAACTGTGAAATGGTCATGCAAATCAATGCTCTTTCTACTGGACCAGAGTGTAAAGGACTTATAAAAAAGGTATCCACCTAATGGAGAAGGAGAATTGTTAAGCCCCAGCCAGAGGTATAGCCGTGTAAAGCCCGCCAGGCCTACCGAGCCAGACACGCATGTTGCTATCGGTCCACGAACGAGGTCAAGTCCAACAGTTCTTCTAATTTCATTCGCTTGATATACTCAGAAATTTTAAAAATGAAATTAAAAGGGCCCATCCCCAAAGAAAAACACACACATGGTAATATATTACCAATTTCAGCAAACTAAAATGGCGTTTTGTGTTGGATAATTGATTTTCGTCTTATATATCAATAATAAGACTGATTGCAGATGTCATAAATGGTCGATCCTTGGCCATTGACGATTTTGCTAAATAGACTCTCAAGGAAGCTTGTTGGCAGCTTCTATTTGTTGGTTTCATTATGCCACCAATCCTCTAAAAATTCCGAAAAATAGCAAATTGTACAAATAGCATGATTGTCAAAGTTATAACCAAACTAGGTTCGTGATTTTTATCAATCAAACCGATCAGAAGGGTTTTCACAACACTGCTAATTAGAAAGCACAATGACACAATGATGAGACAAAAAATCAGAAATATTGTCTTAACTGTTGAATTCTAAAATAATACAATGAACAGATGATTGAGAGCTTCCTACAACAAAGGTCAACATAGAGAGACACCTCAAACAAAAAGTCAATTGATTCTTACCAACTAAAGAGTATTAATCTAATCCGGCAATCAAGCATCATCTTCATGCATACCTAATTCCAGCGACTGGTAATTGTTTAGCTACTTTGACACCTTCAATGACAAGAAAAATAAAATTTATCCAAAAAAACAAGGAATAAATTCAGATTATTCAAGACATAGTTATTTCGCTATCAAAATATACATGAAAGATCACAAACATTAATATATTGACCACCTGTTGAATAAAATATGATACGTACACACCCATTTGCGGAGCAATTTAACTTAATACAATGCCATTTCACCTTATGTGAAATTGACCAGAATTTCGAACTGAAATTTGTGTGTTCTATTTGTGTGTTCTTGCTTCTACCGATTTATCATAGAAGCAACATGTTGACGAAAAATTCACATTGCTGTAGAAGTTAACGTACCAAACTAAGTAAATTTTAAATTTCTCTCACTATGAATCGGGACAATGCATCCAAAAGATTAGGAGGAGCGGCTTCATCTTTTCCAAACTCATTAAAAAACCCATTTGAAGCATTTTCCTTTTTCAATTTTCGATCTTCAACAACAGATGCTGCTGTTTCTGTGCAGTAACTTCTCCTCATCTGATTAGCAGGGTTTTCAGCCACAAGAAACTTGTTGGTCCTCTAGGAGAATCCTACAATATCAATTACACAAAAATAGTTAAACTATATGCCATACTTCGGGGGGGGGACTCTTT
Organism: Fraxinus albicans; assembly: GCA_903798335.1. Lineage (NCBI taxonomy): Eukaryota > Viridiplantae > Streptophyta > Magnoliopsida > Lamiales > Oleaceae > Fraxinus > Fraxinus albicans. The sequence goes on along the minus strand of CAIGRM010009588.1, from coordinate 5,767 downwards.
ATGTAGCAAGGCCACTATTCATCTACAGAAACCTGTCATTTATATTATTGCTTTTAACAGTCATTTTTCTGTGTTAAACCTATGGCACTGTACATAGACAAATATTATTAGTTGGCTGAACCTCACAGACTCACAGTTCCATGATCCTTAAGAAATTGTATGATAATCTTTCTTTAGATTAGAGAATGGGGTAGAAAATTAGTAGCTGATCAAATTGATCACCAAACCAGCCACAATATCAAGTCAATTAAGTAGATAATCAATACTATCCTCTTCATATCTATTTGACCAAATCACAAGCTCTTGTTAAGGTCTATGTAAAGATTTATACAGGAATTATGTGTAATCGTGCTTCTGTTAAGGATGCGTCTCAACTCTAATACATGAATCTGACCCTTTCAGTTCAAACTTCAAACTACATCATCTCAATGCTCAACTAAATTTCACTACATAACTATATTAGATAACACTTTACTGTTTGTTGCTATATCAGAACAATTCTGGCATAAAATCAAAGCCATGACAAGATTTCTATCACCAAAATCTTACTATATGCTTTCCTTGCTACTAACTTCGGAGTAATACAATTAATGGATTGTTCATCAATCAAACTTCCAAGTATCAAATTTCTAGGTAAAGCCAATATAATTGAATGGTACATCTGCAAGGACCCATGTGATTCTAGGAGCAATTTGTTCTACAGACAACCAGAAGTATAAGCAGCATTAAAAGCGTGGTCAATAAGTTCCGTGCACTTGGCGATTACCACACCTCCAAAGTGATGTAGAACAACGGAAGCTGCAACAGTAACATTAAGAGAAGCAGTGCCACAACCAAATTGTGGAATATAAACAAAGAAGTCACATATCTCACACCCTTTTGCAGAAAGCCCAGTTCCCTAACACACAAAACCAAAACATTATGCAACTTCCACGAAGAAATCAGTGAAATTAGCAATATCAAGCAAAAAATATTTCCCCACAGGAAAAATAAAGTTTGAAGAACTGTCATACAAGGATGGGTCCAAGACCTAATGGCTTAAGCTTTAAAATGAAGTGGGTTCCATGGTTATAGATTGGGCTTCGTCCTCCTTATTTACACCCAAAAAATTGGCGTTAGAGCCATGGTTGTTGAACTGTAATCAGTCTTCAAGCATTTCCTGTGTACCATTCTTGGTGTTTGACCATATTTATTAGGATTTTTTAATTAACTCTTTATTTTTCCTTTTTAAAGTTCATTGTTCTTCACTTCTCATCAGTTCAGTTGCATCTGCCAGAGTTTGTCCGCATGTTTGAGCTCCTGTTCAACAGAATAGTCTTGGATTTGGTTGGAACAGAAAAGTTCACCATATAAGGGGGACTTGCAGGCAGATTTGGCAAGACCACCCATTACGGGAGATTTTTCAGGATAACAGTGCTTGGGTGTTGTCACGCGCTGAATAGAGTCAACGATTGAATGACTAATATACTCGAACGGGCCCAAAGTCTATTTGCTCAAACTTTTATGACAAGTTGATGGATGTACAGCTTGATTCTCCTTGATTGCTCTCGTAGAAGACAATATTTAAATAATATAAATGTGGTCCTATTTAACAGCTTACTTATGCTTTTAAATAAAGTGGTTCAATAAGATATAAGAACAAATGTAATCGATTCATATCTCACCATCACTCATATAAATGAATTATCCACCTATTAGACTTTGATTGAAGAAAATAAGTCCCACCTATACGTCCTATCTACCAACATAAACTTTTACATCAACTGTTAAACATACCATACCATACCATCATACGATACAAGTTCAACATGGTATGTTCAACAGTTCCATAGCATGCACACACAAATCTACTTTCACTAGTATAACATTATTGGATTAGTTTTGGGTTTGCTCACCAATGGTCACTAGTTCGAATCCCCTCAAGGCCACTGAGGTGAGTACCCGGTCGTAAACTTCAGGGCCCAATGAGATTAATCGAGGTGCGCGCAAGCTGGCCCGGACATCCACGGTTATAAAAAACATTATTGGATTTATTATAACATATACTATTTTTAAAAATGTTACGATACATTAGTAAGGTCTATAGCAGCTGAAATTTTCCATTATATTACAAGACAAAGAGAGCTTGTATACAAGTAATGCAACAATGTTCATGATTTAATAAATTTTCAATCTCACTTGATCATAAAAAAAAAAAAATCAATTTAGAATTTGGAATCAGAAGGAAATTGTAATCAGTATCCTGTATCCTACCTCGTTGACGAGAAGGAAAGCAGTGCTCTTCCTGAAAGGATGTTCATTCACTGCCACAACATTATCTGTGATCTCCACACCACATATATCCTCAGTCCCTCTCCTAATCAATGCAAACATTGCACAAATTGGAAAACATAAATTCAGAGCAAAAACTCGCAAGATTCTCATTCCAATTCATTCTGTAAAGTAAATTACAGCTTCACCTATTTGCTTCCACAAAGAATTAACATCACACCCATATACCTTTATTATCCACCCTTGATCTTGCAACATTGTTTTGATTCTAATTTTTCACAATGCATCCAAAACTTTTGAAAATTTATGAAGTCTGCTTTCAGTAGCGATTGAATTCTATACACCCTAAAGTTTAAAACTTTATAACTTGCTAAGCATATTAACAAAATGGGTATCTTGTCTTCATGCAACCTCAAACTGTGACAAAATATGATTATCGACAGGGAAAAATTCTTTACAACCCAAGAATTCGCTTGTTATCATCACATTCTAGTTACCATCTCAAAGTCAATAACTCGCAGGTCCAATTGATAATATATTGAAGGATAAAAACGATGTGCGAGTGTATTGGTACTTAGCAAAGTCAAAAAGTACGTTTCTTTTTCTAACGAGTAACAATCACATGTACACTCTCCCGCATATACACAAAAAGGCAGAGTGGGGGACATGGGGGCACCTTCAAGAAGGAGAGCGCAAGGGTCAGGGAGTGAAAGTAGCGAAAGGGAGAGTGAGAAGTGGATCCACGGCTATCGAAGGCGTTAAAGTCTCGGCGGCCGACGAGAATCCCCCGAAGGCGGTGACGTTGCGTGCCATTGTCCCCACGTTGTGCCTCTTGGTTATGTTGTGATTGCCGGCGAGAATTCCCCGACGAGAATCCTCGCTTTCCATAAATAAACTTTAATAGGTGATTGCCAGCGGTGGCGGCGGTGGTGAAAGGGGTTTTATGGGACTGGGCGGCCTTTTATTGCGAAATTATCTACCATCAAAATCGTAGATGATTTTAATGTCAAATAATAGATGGAGGATATTTTGGACATAAGGTAATAGTTCAAGGATGATTTTGATGCTAGGTAATCGTTGGAGGATGATTTTGATTCCAGGTAATAGTTGGAGAACGATATCGGTGCAACTTAATAGTTTGAGGAGGATTTTGATGCTAGGTAATAGTTGGAGGACGATTTTGGTGCTACATAATAGTTAGAGGATGATTTTGATGCTAGGTAATAGTTGGAGCATGATTTTGGTGCTACTTAATAGTATAAGGACGATTTTGTTGCTAGGTAATAGTTGGAGAAGGATTTTGTTTCCAGGTAATAGTTGTAGGACGATTATATTAAAATGTAATACTTGGAGGACGATTTTGTTGCCAGGTAATAGTGTGAGGACGATTATGAATCCATGTAATAGTGTGAGGATGATTTTGACGCCATGTAATAGTTAGAGGACGATTTTGATGCTAGTAAATTGTTGAAGAACTATTTTGTTGATATGTAACAGTTGGAGGAGAATTTTGATGCTATGTAATAGTTGGAGGATTATTTTGATGCTAGATAATAGTTGGAGGATAATTTTGTTGCTAGAAAATAGTTGGAGGACGGTTTTGTTGCTATGTAATAGTTATTTTGATGCTAGATAATAGTTGGAGGTTGATTTTGTTGCTATATAATAGTTGGAGGACGATTTTGATGCTAGTTTATTGATGGAGGATGATTTTAAAATAGGACAATTTCATTTGTACCGGGAATTTTTTGTACTGAAAATGTTACGCCCTCTCACATGTGCGCAATGCCCGCATAAATAAAAAATTCAAAAATGTGTGGTCACCACGCCCTACTGTGAGTGTATGTAAAAAATTAGGTAAAAAAGTGTATATACATATAGCATAGTCCTTTAAAATAAGTTAATAGTTGGAGGATGGTTTAACGCTAGATAATATTTGGAGGATGATTTTGACATTAGTTAATAGATGGAGGACTATTTTGACATATATTAATAGTTAGAGGATATTTTGACATAGTTTAATAGTTGGAGGATGATTTAGATGCCAGGTAATAGTTGGAGGATGACTTTGAAGCTAGATAATAGTTGGAGAACGACCCAAATTAAAGCCCAAGCCAAAAGTGATCCAAAACTTAAAAAGCCCATAAGTGACCCAAACTAAGCCTATCTCAAAGTGAAAAGAAACCCAAACTCATAGCCCAATCATGACCCAACTTCAAACTAAAGTCTAGCCGAATAGGACCAAAAACCTAAACCTAAACCCAGCCCAACATTAATCCGTAATTGAAATTAAAACCCAGCTCAATAGAACCGAAACCCAAACTAAAACTTAGCCCAAAGTTAACCCCAAGCAAACTTAAACATAGCTAAGAAGTGAACCAAACCCGAACAAGTTCAGCCTTTCGAACTATGATTGTTCAACAAAGAAAAAACAAACCAACTTATGTTAAACTAAACTTTTATATAATAACAGGTAATTCATTATTTTTAAGTTGAAAATTTGAAAATAAATGAGTTACTTATTTTGATAGAGTATAACAGTGAAGATGAGATAAACACAAATGAACACTCCAATGAGCTCATCAATCAAATGGACAAAGATAATCAAGGTATGATTAACTCTCTTCTTTAAATTACAAGTAAACTCGATATTATATTTTGTATGTGATTTAATTGCTATGAAATATAACTTCTAATCTATGCATTGTAACTTGAATTATGACTTTCATTATTTCCATGAATTGTGATGACTTCTAATGTGATTTATTTCAATGAATTGTGGAAATGTATGTCTCTAAATATTATANATTTAATTGCTATGAAATATAACTTCTAATCTATGCATTGTAACTTGAATTATGACTTTCATTATTTCCATGAATTGTGATGACTTCTAATGTGATTTATTTCAATGAATTGTGGAAATGTATGTCTCTAAATATTATAATATCTTTATATGGAATATGAAATGGACACAAACTCGGTTCCTATTGAAAGGGGGAATATAAGTGAAAGCGATAGGAGAAATATATTACTATTTTCTATGGTTGATTTAAAAGTTTTAGGCCCTGTTTGGTTCACATTATTTTTTTCATTCTCATTATTCTACTCCTTTTCAATCACACATTTTTCAATAAAATAATATTTTCCATCACATCAATAACTTTTCTTTCTTTTTCAACCACATATTCCCATCACATCTACAGTAAAAATACATTCTTACCTTCAAAATGTGCACCGAACGGAGGCTTAATCTTATATGCAATACTATTCCTCTCATATGTGATATCGTAAATGTAAAAAATTGTGCCTTGATCTTACATGTTATCCCTTTTTGTTTATGTCAAAAGGGGGAAGATGAATGGATAATTATGCATGATAAAGAGCAAGAGATATATAACTTGGTTTATGCATGATAGGGGAAATGTTAAAAGGAGAAATATAAATTTTATTCAAATGATTTTGCTTTTATCATTTGCATCACTCATACTTTGAT
>CAIGRM010009580.1:0-11557 GCA_903798335.1 Fraxinus albicans | reverse complement strand
TAGTTGTGATGTACTATATCAATTTTTCTCGAAATTTATTTTCAACCACACATTCTCCCAATAAAATAATTTTCACGAAAACCCATAACTTTTTCGTGCATTTCAACCACATTTTCCCAAAAAAAATAAAAATAAATCACTATTACAAAATCTGTTTTTTCAAAAAAATGGGGCTCCAACAAAGGCTAATTATAAAATTGACAACTTAAATTGCTTTGTCATGTTCAAAAATTACTCTCTTCAATCAGTTTATTGTAATTAGCAAAACATTCAACCTTGTAATTAGCACTATTATCCATGCGCATCATGTTTATTTTATAGCTGTTTAAAATGTTCTGAATTTGCAGGACTTCGAGTGTCTGAGGAGAATTGCTGGATGCCAAGATTTGGTTTCCCAAGAAAACTTTGAGAAAATGTGGTGTTGGTTATACCCTGTAGCTTTTACTTTATCAACAACTTCAGTAAATGCCATGTGGAGTTCGCTGTTACCCAAATGGATGGAAGGATTTATTACGAAGGAAGAAGCAGAGTCTGCACTTCAAGGTCCCGGAGGTCTTCAAGATCCTGGAACATTTGTATTGCGATTCCCCACTTCAAGAAGCTGGCCTCATCCAGATGCTGGTAGTCTGGTCGTGACGTATATTGGTAGTGACTATACTATCCACCACAGGCTGCTATCCCTCGATTTCATTGACGGGTACATTTTTCTTTTCTTTCTTTCTATCAAGCATGAATATGCCTTGCATCACAATAGGTTTTTGTTAATGCTTCCTCCAGTTCCAGTGTTTAAGGTGTGAAGTTTTTCTCACTTTGAACTTTTATTTTCTGGACACTCAAAAGGCTGTAGAAAACCAGCCGCTGACCGCCTACAGAATAAACTCACACTAACTTCTGGGTAAGCCAAAGAAAGCGAAAAAAGTAGTAAAATTTCATTGACATAACCTACGTACCCACAAGCAGAGAACGAAATTGGCACCTTCTCAATTCCTAAGATCATTGCAACCACCATTGTCGATCCTCTGAAAGAAATATGATATTAATTGGATTGAAGTCAGATTGTAAAAGTATGGAGAAAAACCTGCTAACACCACCATTCTCCAATATATTTTGAAAGCCTGAGTTAGCTGAATACACCTCCCTCCAAAATGATAGTTATAATGAACTCATGAATCAGCATAGTAATGCGTCAGTCGAATCCATGGTGCTATAACTAGCAGAGCTCCACTAATAGCCCTTTAACTTGAAACTAATGTGAGTAAAAAATATGCACTATCATCCCTGAGAAAACCATTATAAACTCAATAGCGATCTCTTCTCCAAGGTTGCATATACCCTCAATCTGATGGTGGCTGTTGTTTATATAGTTATATATTACCCCTAATTCAACCCCTTCACCTTTTGGAAGTAGGAGAGTCTTTGGTGGGGTTGTGAGTAGTTCTAGTTGTTCAGGGATTAGTTTTGGTGGTTTTGGATTATAAGTAGGTTGGACTTTTGGTTACAATGATGAAATTTGAAGTTTTGGTACATCAGTTTAAGTTCTTTTTCTTTTCCTCTTCAGAGANGGCTGTTGTTTATATAGTTATATATTACCCCTAATTCAACCCCTTCACCTTTTGGAAGTAGGAGAGTCTTTGGTGGGGTTGTGAGTAGTTCTAGTTGTTCAGGGATTAGTTTTGGTGGTTTTGGATTATAAGTAGGTTGGACTTTTGGTTACAATGATGAAATTTGAAGTTTTGGTACATCAGTTTAAGTTCTTTTTCTTTTCCTCTTCAGAGATGAGGGATGGCAGCAGCAGAGGTGTGCTTTATTATGCCATTTGTGTGTGCATAAAAAATTAGGAAAGAAGGGGGGAAGAGAGTGTATTGGGATAATTTGACCTTTTTAGAATCTTTCTATTTGCTCAAGTGAAAGAATGGTGATTTGGATAATAAAAACCTTGTAAGACAAACATCTCAACACAGAAATGAAGATGTTCATATTGCGTCAGGCATAAACATTCTCATGTACCTAATTCATAGAATGGAAGATTGCCAATATAACTACACTACATAAAAAGGAAGGTAAAGCAGGTGTCCCTGATTTTAACTGAAGTTTTTCTTCATATTTAGGTGGTTCTGCTTATCTCCTGCCTTACCCTGCTGGCAGCTCTAACCTCATTTTGTCTTACTGTAGTTCTGGTGCCAAAGAAATGCCCACAAAACCACTACAGGATATGCTGCTTGAAGAACCTCAGCTATCTCGATTGGGAAGGCAAGATATATATATATTATTATTATTATTATTATTATTATTATTATTATTTTTCCCTTTGCTCAAAATTTTCTCCAAATTGATGAGTAAATAGTTGCTATTGCGTGTGCTATGCATGGATTTTTACATGTTTTCACTGCAGGGTTTCACGAAGCACCAAGTCATTCAAGAATTCTTGTTCAGGACGGGAAGAGACCATGAACAAAGCGGTAATGTAATTTTGGAGTAGAAGGGTGTTCGGTGCATCATTGCTCCTGTTTATGAAATTCTCAAAGGGCTTTTCAGTTCGTTAAATTATACTGCAGATAGAGATTCTCTCCAGTTGCTGTGTAACGTAGAAATCTAGTGAGAGATCGAGTATAGTTTAGGCAACTATGTGCAATTCGAAGTTTTATATGCTACTAGCAAAACTTGAACTGCTTGCAAGAGGGTTGTATGAATTGAGCAGCTGCAATATCAAATATGGTAACAAGCCTTAGGATGATGCACTTTTGAATTTGTACTTTTGTATATGGCTGGACAAAACTCTAGTATCGAACTGTACCGGACTTGAATTAGATCGAACCGAACAATTTTTCTTAAGTTAAATACCCGAAAGAGTATTTGAATCGAGAATCGATGGGTTCAGTTTGGTTCTAGATCGAGAACCGAATAATTGAATCTCCTTAATTTTTTTTATCTTAAATAAGTCAAATTATAAATAAATTTGCTAACTAATTAATTTAACACAAACTCAAAATATGATTTTACTATTTCTAATTTCTAGTGAAGCCCTACTCACTCAAACCGACTTAAGTTTTATCAAAATATCTTATTCTATCGTTGTGTCGTTTTTGTCGTTCTATTATTGTAAACTCGTTATCTTTATTTCTTGTGATTTTAACAATTAAATTTATGAAGAACTCATTAAAGAGATGTGCCAAAGAGATGAGCAAAAAATATTACAAGATTGAACTACGTTATTTTGAAATAGCTAAGATTGAATATGTCATAATCAAATTAATGTAGTATTATTGTAAATATAAATGTATAAAAAATTTAATTATAATATAGAACCCGGGCCGAATTCGAATGGTTCAATTAAATTTGGACCTGACAATTTCACTTACTAAATACTCGAAAATTCGGATTCGATTCTCTTTAGAACCGAATCGAATAATTTCCAATCCTACTTTTGAATTCATGTTTATCATTATGAATTAACTTCAAAATAATATATAGCAAACAATGGATAGGGTTACTCCATGGTAACTCTAAGTCGTAATATTTTATCAGAATTCAACAATTTCAAACGGGCAATTCAATCTCATAAAGAGTCAAACTAGCAAACAAATTTCAAAATTGATATTCTCGATGAAGTTATCAAGTTGGGATTCATATTAAGGTAAATATAAAAATATAAGAGAAGTAACTCAAATTTTAATATTAACAACCCTAACGGTTGATTTAGCCTCAAACACGAGGCTAATCGGATTTTTGAATCACCATCAAGCAAAACTCATCATATTTCGAAACAAAATTATGTCATTAAAAATTTATTGAAAAACTAATCAAAAACTATCTCTACCAAAAGTAAAGGCAAAACTGACAATGAACTGTAAACTAAACTACCCCTCAATCTCTTCATCCATTTACGAAAAGAAATTCCATCTACACGTAAGGTGATCTTCCAGCATATTTCTTAGGGTCGAGAACACTTCCACCATCGCCATTATCATCAGCGCCACCACTGCCAATTTCTGACGTCGCGAACCACGTCGGAAGCACTTCAGATATAATGGTAATGGAAGGAGATATTGTAAAACAAATAGTAAGAACTTGAGCTTATACATGATTTGATGGGGAGAAGAAGAAGCAGTGATATGCAATTATCTTTGTGAAGGTAGCGAGGAATTGAACCAGCATATTGTATATATAGGCGCCTACACCCCTGGAACTGGGTTTTATGAGGAATTCTAATTTGCATGAAATTGTAGCATCATGTCGACTAGATAATATTAAATAATATTAGAGAATAATTAAATTAGGTTTATTTTAATGTTCAGTTGTATTTATATTCTAATTCTAGTAATGTATATTGTGTATTTATCTATAGATTTTTTTTTTTTAATTTCCAAAGTAAAATCGACTTCTACTCGACGTGAACATGTTCTTTTTGGATTCCGACAGTGTAAGAAATTAAGATAATATTTGTAACTATATGTATAATTATTTATTCTTAAGCTAACAAATTTGGTAACATATACTCAAGAGTCCAGAACAATGTTATTGGACCCCATGTAGGGATGGCAAAATTTTTCGCCTCTCAATTACTCATTTATTTGTTTATTTTATTTTTATGTTTTCAATTTAAATCGTATTTAAAAAATAAATAAATAACTAAGCAAGATAGTAGATGAAAATATTTTAATCACAGTCCACACATTGCCTCCTAAAAATTCTAGATGGAGCATGATAGCGATGACCACCCTAATGCCTTCCTTAACCCGTAGATAAAAAATCTCCCATGGAGCGCGATGATGGAGACGACTGTCCCATTGCCATCCCTACCTGCAATCTAGGGTGTAGTGGGATATGAAAAAAATTTCGGGATGAGTTTACTCGTATAGTGACATAAAAGTCTAAGATGACAAAAAGATTGTTATCAAAATTAATTAATAATTGAATACTTTACGAATAAGTAATTAGAGAAATTTGAAAACTAAAGGAGTTAAACCACCAATAACCACTCAACTTTATACTTAGTATCACCATGACCATCTGATTTTATTGTCTTACTATAACCATCCAACTTTGTATTTGTGTCACTATGACCACCAAATTTGATTTTATTTCACTATGACCACATAATTTCATATAACGTTTCATCATTGTCATCTAATTTCATATAACATTTCATTATGATCATTCAACTTCTTTTCATCATTTTCACTAATTTTAGAAGGGATAAAACGATAAATTTATATTATATATACAAAACAAATTTTAAAAAATTTTTATTTTTTTTTATTTTACAAACGTTTATTTTAAAATACATTTTTATTTTATTTTATTTCTCTAAGTAACTTTTTTTTAAATAATTTATTTTATTTTATTTTCTAAGTAACCTTTTTTTAAAATAAGTTTTTTTTTTTCTAAGTAACGTTTTTTTAAAAAAATAAGTTTTTATTTTATTTTTCTGAGTAATTTTTTTTAAAATAAGTTTTGTTCCAATTAAATTTTTATTTTATTTTATTTTTCTAACTAACCTTTTTTTTTAAAATAAGATTTTATTTTATTTTTCTAAGAAACTTTTTAATTTTTATTTTATTTTAAAAACTCTTCGATCCCAATCAAAAGAAATTCAATTTTAAGATGGTTAACGTAAACAAGTTTGGCAGATTTCACAAACGGATTACTCTTCATCTGCATCTATTGAACATTTTTCATCTTCCAATCTTGCTGGTGAGTAATACCTTGAATCAAATTTGAGAATTTGTGGGGTTTCATGTCCGGTGTATATTTCATATTTTTTGTGTGTTGAAATTGGCGATATTGCTTCTTACGTAATATGCACCGTTTTCCGGCGTTGTAATTTTATAGATAGAGATTATTACAATAACGTTACACATCCTGATGATTAATCGATTTTCCAAAACATTTAATGTTTCGTGCACTTGTGTAGTAGATTCTTGTTCAATTTAAGTTAACGATGTTGACTTTTCGAGACGAACTTCAAGTTTTAATATTAACAACCCTAAAATTTCATATTCGCTTCCACGTTGTTTGGCCAACTAACGGTTGATTTAGCCTCTAACACGAGGCTAATCAGATTTTCGAATCATCATCAAGCAAAACTCATAATATTTCGAAAACAAAATTATTTCATTACTAAATTATTGAAAAACTAATCACAAACTATCTCTACCAAAAGAAAAGGCAAAACTGACAATGAACTGTAAACTTCACCATCGCCATTATCATCAGCGTCGCCACTGCCAATTTCTGACGTCGCGAACCACGTAGGGTGCACAACAGATACAATTGTAATGGAAAGAGATATTGTAAAACAAATACTAAGAACTTGAGCTTATACATGATTTGATAAGAAGAAGAAGAAGAAGAAGAAGCAGTGATATGCAATTATATTTGTGAAGACAGCGAGGAGTTGAACCAGCATATTGTATATATATAGGCGCTTACGCCCTTGGAACTGGGTTTTGTAAGGAATTCTAATTTACATGAAATTGTAGTATCATGTCGACTAGATAATATTAAACAGTATTAAAGAAAGAAAATAATTAAATTTGGTTTATTTTAATGTTCAGTTGTACCTGTATTCTAATTCTAGTAATGTATATTGCGTCTGTATCTATAGAATTTTTTATTTCCAAAGTAAAATCTACTTCTACTCGACTTGAACATGTTCTCTTTGGATTTTTGTAGTGTAAGAAATTTAGATAATATCCTAACAAATTTGGTAACATATTCTCAACAACAATGTTATGATGACAAAAATTTTCGCCTCCAATTTACTCAATTTTTTGTTTATTTTATTTTTATATTTTCAATTTAAATCATATTTAATAAATAAATAATTATGCAAGACAGTAGATGAAAATATTTTAATCACCGTCCACACCTTGGCTCCTAAAAATTCTAGATGGAGCATGTTAGCAATGACCGCAGTAATGCCATCCTTAACCCGTGGATCAAAAATCCCTCATGGAACGGGATGATGGAGATGACTGCCCTGTTGCCATCCCTACGAACTAAAAAACATTAAGTGTCATTTTGATTTAGCAAACGAATTCAAACGTCCAAAATATATCATACGTCACCGCAAAGCGGCGAGTCCAATGGGAATCGTCGCGAGCTTTCAAGAATGGGGTCATGGGTCCAAAATGGATACTGTATGCAAAATTTACGCTATTTTCTTCTAACACCGACCATCTAAGCGTTTCAAATACGCAAGTGCCCGTTCCTTCACACTAATTTCATCACTCCCTAAGGGGAATTTCTTTTTCTTTTTAATTCATATGGGTCCCACATGTATCCCACCACAATAGAGGATGTCAACAAAAGTGTCAAATTTTTTCTGGCAAAATGGTTAAATGCATCTTCCCAATCAAAAGAAATTCATCATTAAGATGGTTAACGTAAGCAAGTTTGGCAGATTTCACAAACGGATTACTCTTCATCTCCATCTATTGAACATATTTTATCTTCCGATCGAGCTGGTGAGTATGTTTGGTGTAACTCTCCGGATCATACAAGGTAATATTTCATATTTTTTTATGTGTTGAAATTGGCGATATTGCTTCTTACGTAATATGCACCGTTTTCCGGCATTGTTGTAGTCAGCCTGATGAGTAATCGATTTTCCAAAATATTAATGTTTTGTGCACTTGTGTAGTGGATTCTTATTCAATTTTGGAGCAGCGTTTTTTTTTTAAATATCCCTTAATTGAAGATTGGTTTGATATTATGTTATTTCACAACGAAATAACTATTAATGTCGATATAAATATAAAAAAATATAAAAATTTGAGCTACATCTCTTAATGAAATTGACCTTTCAAGACGAATTTCAAATTTTAATATTGACAACCCTAAAATTTCATATCCGCTTCCGAGTTGTTTGGCAAACTAATGGTTGATTTAGCCTCAAACACGAGGCTAATCGGATTTTTGAATCATCATCAAGCAAAACTCATCATATTTCGAAAACAAAATTATGTCATTACAAAATTATTGAAAAACTAATCACAAACTATCTCTACCAAAAGAAAAGGCAAAACTGACAATGAACTGTAAACTAAACTACCCTTAAATCTCTTCATCCATTTACGAAAATAAATTCCGTCTACGCGTAAGGTGATCTTCCAGCATAATTCTTAGGGTCGAGAACACTTCCACCATCGCCATTATCATCAGCGTCGCCGCTGCCAATTTCTGACGTCGCGAACCACGTTGGGAGCACAACAGATACAATTGTAATGGAAAGAGATATTGAAACACAAATACTAAGAACTTGAGCTTATACATGATTTGATAAGAAGAAGAAGAAGAAACAGTGATATGCAATTATATTTGTGAAGATAGCGAGGGGTTGAACCAACATATTGTATATATATAGGCGCTTACGCCCTTGGAACTGGGTTTTGTAAGGAATTCTAATTTACATGAAATTGTAGTATCATGTCGACTAGATAATATTAAACAGTATTAAAGAAAGAATATAATTAAATTTGGTTTATTTTAATGTTCAGTTGTACCTGTATTCTAATTCTAGTAATGTATATTGCGTCTGTATCTATAGAATTTTTTATTTCCAAAGTAAAATCGACTTCTACTCGACGTGAATGTGTTCTTTTTGGATTTTGGTAGTGTAAGAAATTAAGATAATATCCTAACAAATTTGGTAACATATTCTCAACAACAATGTTATTGGACCCATTTAGGGATGACAAAAATTTTCGCCTCCAAATTACTCAATTTTTTGTTTATTTTATTTTTATATTTTCAATTTAAATCATATTTAATAAATAAATAAATAATTAATTAAGCAAGACAGTAGATGAAAATATTTTAATCACCGTCCACACATTGCCTCCTAAAAATTCTAGATGGAGCATGATAGCAATGACCGCCCTAATGCCATCCTTAACCCCTGGATCAAAAATCCCTCATGGAACGGGATGATGGAGATGACCGCCTTGTTGCCATCCCTACCCACAATCGAGGGTGTAGTGGGATATGGAAAAAATCATTTTTACCCCATTACAACAAAATATTTCAGAAATTACTAGAGTAGGGTATTTATATTAAGTATTCTGTGTAATACGTAATTAATAATTATATATCCAAATCTCATTCTTGTAGTTGAAATTTTGAAGAACAATGTTGGGCTGCCGGGATGGTTTGACACCCTCCCTGATATAGTTTGAATCTAGAAACACATTAATAACAACTCGTAACGGATTGCACTTAAGAAAACAATCCCTTGATGGGTTGAACTACAAAGTAAAATAAATAAATACTGAAACTATTTCATAAATGGATTACTCTTCATCTCCATCTATTGAACATATTTTATCTTCCGATCGAGCTGGTGAGTAATACCTTGACTCAAATTTGAGAATTTGTAGTTGTGGGGGTTTCATGTCTGGTGTAACTCTCCTGATCATACAAGGTAATATTCCTCCCGTTCCAATTATATATGCCGAGTTTCCTTTTTTTTCTTGTTCCAAATATATATGCATGTTTCCTAATGTAGAATATTTTGTTGTGATCATTTGCCAATATACCCTTATTAAATTTCTCCACTTAATATGCCAATTTCTTGAAATCATCTAAAAACACACATTTCCCACTTTTTGGAAACATGGAACAACTCTCATTTTTTTCTTCTTCAAATTCTTTATTAATTCCAATAATAATTTAGTTTTACATACTGAAAATTAAATAGGGGTAAACTATGAGAGATCTTGACAAAAATTAATTTTCCAATGACATTAAAGAAGCTTCTTAATCCATGTGAAAAACGAAACAAGCTTACATAATTGGGATAGAGGGAGTAGTTCATATTTTTTTGTGTTGAAATTGGCGATATTGCTTCTTACGTAATATGCACCGTTTTCTCGCATTGTAATTTTATAGATAGAGATTATTACAATAACGTCGCACAGCCTGATGAGTAATTGATTTTCCAACATATTTAGGGGCTGTTTTCTTTGTATTTTGATTTTATGTTTTGAATTTTGTGTTTTGAGTGTCCATGTTGAAATTGTTGAAAATGTGTTCTTTTTGGCATTTTGAAAAATTGTTTTCAAAAATAAAAAAAAATGGAAAACCCCGTTTACTTCCCCCCGCCCCCATCCCTCTCTCTCTCTCTCTAAGCCCATCACCACCACCTTCATCTCCTCCGCCGCCGCTGTCAACGCCACAATCACCACCTTCACCTGAATCACTAACCACAAACACCACCTTCACCTTCTCTTCAAATTTACACTCATTGCCACTCCCTTCCGATCTTCAAATCTATTCGAATTAGACCTTGCATTTCTGCTTCATTTCCCTCACCATTTACATTTACTCAAATATATAATATGAAGTATTTGCAGATTAATGTTTCTTCTCTGGGTTTGACAACATTTAACTGGTTTAAAATGTTTTTAATTAAAGGAATGTGGAGTGGGTATTGCCTTTTCGGATGAGTTTCGTTTCAAATTATTTAGCTTGATTCTCGATCTGCGAAGTTATCGTTTTCAATTTATTTGTCAAGAAATTGGTTTGGAGAAATACAGGGTTTTATGGAGCTTGAATGGTTCAGAATGAGGATGGAGAGTTGAGGATTGTTTTTTTACTTTTTAGGGTTTGGTTATTTTTTCTATATTTATTGGGATGAATCGGAGTTTTAGGGCATCGGAGAAGGAACAAATGGGGAATCTGATACTGAAGGAAAACAAGGATGAGGAGCTGGCAATGCTTCAAGAAATGCGTAAACGCAAAAAGGTACGGAATGATCTTCTTCTTCTTTACAACTCCGACGAGTTTGACGTTCCACACGGTATTAAAAAATTTAATTTTGTTTAAAATTTTGTTGAACATTGTTCTATTATTGTGTGGCGACGGCGGCGACGGTTTCAGGCGGTGGTACAGTGGTGGGTCACAATGGTACAGTGGTGATTGAAAACATCTAATACGCATTTTGAAAATTTTGGCTTAATTATAACTGAAAATACCCAAAACGATAAATTGAGTTTTCTTTGTAAATTTTTAATTTGTTTTCAAAAACGTGTTTTCGAAAATAAAAAAAAAAGAACGCGTTTTCACGATTTTGGAAAATTGAAAATAGAAAACGGCTTGAAAACAGTAAAGAGAACACACCCTTAATGTTTTGTGCACTTTTGTAGTGGATTCTTGTTCAATTTTGGAGCAGCGTTTTGTATTGTTTTGTTTTGTTTTTTTTTTTTGAAATATCCCTTAATTGAAGATTGGTTTGATATTATGTTATTTCACAACGAAATAACTATTAATGTCGATATAAATATAAAAAAAGATAAAAATTTGAGCTACATCTCTTAATGAAATTGACCTTTCAAGACGAACTTCAAATTTTAGGGTGTGTTTGAGTCACATTATTTTGGAAGAATGTATTTTGGAATAGTATACTGATGGAGAATGTGTGGTTGAAAAATAAGGAAAATTTATTGATGTGATGGAAAATATTATTTTATTAAAAAATGTGTGGTTAAAAATGAGTAGAATAATGAGAATGGAAAAAGAGTAAAGCTACTGGTACATCAGATTCGACATCAAGGTC
>CAIGRM010009570.1:0-22908 GCA_903798335.1 Fraxinus albicans | reverse complement strand
ATATATATAATTATTTATTTATTTGTGGAGAGAGACATGAAAAGGAAGAGAAAAATTTTAGATTAAAAAGAATATTAAAAATAGAAAATGTTACATAATTTAAAATAGATAATGTGACTCGTTATTTTTAAATTGGAGCAGTATGCTAACATTTATATCATTACTATTTAATAATGAATATAAATTTTAAAACTGTTGTGTGTGAAGTGTGAATAAACTCTTTATAGATGGCATATTTTGCAACTTTTACTGTATTAGATAGATATCTTTAATACACTTTAAAATGTAAAATGTCAAAAGCCAATACTATATAGAAATCATTAACTTAGGAAGCTTCCAATATATATATAGAAATCATTAACTTAGGAAGCTTCCAATATATATATATATATATATATATATATATATATATATATAAGAGCGAGGACCATTTTCTAGAGAGACTTAAATAATTAAGGATTATATAATTTAATAGATTAAAAATTGCCTGTTTGAATATTTATTGTATACTAATAAATTAAATGTCAAAAATGTTTTCTATAATACATTTGATTCAAAAAATTAATAATAAAATATAATTACAAAATCCTTGTTTGATGGATATTAAAATCAATTTTTTAGCAATTTTTGATAAAATTGATGAAATGTGTAGTTGAAAAGTTATGGATTTTATGAAACATATGATTATATTTAATTTCAGACTTTGACTTTAGCCTCTGTTTGACAACCATTATTTTAAAACTCTTTTTTTTTTACATATTTATTTTTAATCACACATTCACATAACAAAATATGTTGCACGTAAATCTAATTTTTTTTATTTTTTAATCAGGCATCTCCTAAAAAATTACTATTCAAAATATTTATTTTTTTTTTTCAAATAATGACCATCAAACAATGGCTTAATAAAATTTTAATTTTTATTAGACAGGGCATAATATGTACGCAGCAGATGGTAAGTTACGAACAAACGAGGGTAAAAGTTATCTAAGCCCCTGTTTGTTAAAAATTAAAATATAGTGTATTTTGATAAAAGTTAATGAAATGAGTGATTAAAAAGTTTTGAATTTTATAAAATATATGGTTAAAATTAATTATTAACTTAAATTTAGATTAAAATCTAAAGTTTAATGCTAAGTAATACTTTTAACAATACAATAAAGTTGCTATCATTTGTCAAATCAACGGTGCAATATTGTTCATATTAAAAAGTGAAATAACCTAATACTTTTAAGTTAACATGGGGCAGTAGTCGCGCCATGTAATTTGATTTTGCTCTACGAGTATAAAAACTTTTGTGTTTGTTTGGATCAACGTTTAAAATTATTTATTTAAATGAATTTTTAAAAAATAAATTTATTTAAACACAAAGATGCTAGATACTATCTGAATGTGAAATTATTCGGGTTGTATTTTTTTCATTTTTAAATTTCATCATAATATTTGATTTGACTCTTTGTGGGCACCAGTATAACAACTCTGTACCTGGCTTGTTAAGGCACTTCTTGAGATTTACCTTCTCCACGATACTCTAGGGGCGGGGCTGTGGAGGCTCTCAAGATTGGGGTTCAACATTTTCTTTAAAATTAGAATTGTGAATAATGTGAAATCATTTAAAATAAATTGTGTTTTGAAGGATTATAATAATTACAGAATTGTTCTCCTGCCCACGGTGGAAAGTTTTATAATGTCCATTCGGAGAGAACTCAACGTTGGGTTCTCACATTTGGAGAGAACTGCCACATCAACAGATGAACATTCTTATTTTGTCCACCGTGAACAGGAGAATATTTCCAATAATAATTAATGATAATAAACAATTAATGATCACCTCTGGTGGGGGCAGGTTACGAATCTTTTTGACTTGAGGCTGCCCTTCTTTGAATACTTGAACTTTTGGACAAGTACTAAAACAATAATACCCTCCCTAAATTTTAGATTACTAAACCAATGGTTCTTCTTCAAATAGAAAATAGCAAAACATTATACCATACGATACGGAATTAACTTTGTGTACAAGTTTGACATTCTATGTATAAAAGTGTTATCAAAATCAATGTATAAAAAATTGTCACCTCATAAAGATGTCAAACTTGATGTAAATGCAACAAGATTGTACGTTACAAGGGATATCGTATTTAAAATGACGTGTTATTATTCACTATTTCAAGATAATATTTTTATCCGTATTAATTACGTGGCCTGCATGTAACGAAGGGACCTTGCGTTGGATGACTCATCGAATAATTATATTAATTGGATTGACTTGATTGAATCAAGAAAACTCATCTTGGCTCGGGCTCAATAAATTAGCCCTGTGGCGCATTTTCCTTATATATTTAGATGCAAGCTCATTCAAATTCAAGTTAAGTTTTTAGCCAAAGTTTCATCTCCTATTTTCTCTTGCACTCCATATATTTTGTTTCGATAGTTGACAGACAGTCGAAGTGCAAAATATTGCGGACCTTTTTCTTGTCCAGTGACTTTTGCATCCTAATTACATGTTCAGTGTGCATGCAAAGCTTAGGCGAACAAGGAGGTGACCATAATCTTGTTGGCTATATGATCGACGAATCACGAGGTCAACGTATATGGTGCTTGTTTAGGAGGGATTTTTGGGGGAATAATTGATTTTGAATAGTGATATGATAGGAAATGTGTGATTGAAAAAAAAGAAAAAATTATTGATGTGATGGAAAATATTATTTTATAGGAAGAATTGATTTTGAATAGTGATATGATGGGAAATGTGTGGTTGAAAAAGAAGAAAAAATTATTGATGTGATGGAAAATATTATTTTATTGAAGAATGTGTGGTTGAAAATGAGAATTGATTTACTATAAAATTTTGAGAATTCCTCCCAAACAGGGCCATAGTTAAAATCAAAATCTGAATAAGGACAACCATTTAGGAGTAGCAAATCCCCAACTTGTTAATTTATAGTGTATGTGCGGATCTCTATCTTTGTACCATTTATAAATAAAACTAGTCACACGCATTGCATGTCATTTTGACATGCTTTATAGGTGATATAAAAGTAATATTGTAATATGCGAGAATACAAAAAAATAATTAATACAAATTATTTATGTAGAATGAACTTTTGATTTAAATAAAATAAAAATCAGTTTGTGAAAATAATTTAAATAGTTGAGAAAACCAATTAGAATAGTCCATTCATCTACCCTTTTGATCTGGACTGAATATCCAACGAATACCATCACTTTTTCATATTTGCTTAATAAACATTGAATATATCAATTGAAATTAAGTGGAACAACTATGACAAATGTACTTTGTTCATAACTAAATAATTGACAAAATAATCCACGACAATATTGCTTAAATGATTAAATAAATCAAATATATATTGAAAAATGAAAAATAAGGTTATGAATGTGTCAAATTTACATTCATTATAACTAAATAGTTAATGATTATATCGTTCAAATAATTAATAAATTAAATACATGTTGAAAAATGAAAGTACGGTATTATTAAAATAATTAAACACATAATGAAAAATAAGGCATTGTTGAAATAATTAAATTATAATAAGGATAGAATCGTCCAAAAATGATTATTAATTGAAGTGATATTTAATATATTATAGATGAGTAATGCTATTATAATATCAGTTTATGTGCATTAAATTATAGAATTAATTAAATAAATAAATAGTTTTCTATATTTAATTGGATTTAAAATTTCACACATATGATGAGTGCTAACGATGTTATTTAAAAAAGAATTAACTTATTTATACAATTGTTGTTGACAATTGTAATTACCACATTGATGTTGTCAAAATTTAAATCATTGATTTAAAAAATTATTTTTAAAATAAATAAATATAATATTGTCGAGGTAAGATATCGATCATAATAATTGTAAAAAAGATTTTATAAGTTGGAACAATAGAACATTCTATCCTACGCTTTTAGTTGTGCGCGTGGCGTAGTCGTGATTTGACAAAACTGAAATCACATGGCCAGCATGGCAGCAGCTTACTTGACCCGCAATCCTCCGAATAGTAAAATGGATATTAATGTCAAGGTCAAAATCAAAGACTTTTAGTTCTTAATCCAGTGTTTTCAATCCTGTCTACAATAACAATTGAATTTTGCCACGTGTACAGAGGAGACAATCTAGAAAAGTCAACAACAATTTTACCCCTATATCACCAGCCACTTAATCAAAGTATTTACAAAGGAAAAATTTGCATCCCTCAATTCGGGATAATGCTATTTAGTATAACTGATCTTAGACCATCAATTTAAATGTCATGCAAGTGATTGAATATCTTAAATGTGATTTATTTCCCTACTTTAAAGGTAATATATCAATTGTAACATTTGCACGACTGTTGCTTATTACTACTGGAGCTAAATATCATTACTACTGAATTATTATGTGATTGTTAACTTTTCGTAAGCAATATACATATCTCGTTTGAAACAGATTTCCAATTTTTATTTTCTTCAAATTCATTTTTCTGCTCTAAATTCTCATAAGAAATTAATTTCAATTGTGCTACATGTGGATAATATGTTTACATAATGGTTTACATACACATGATGATGTTATATATGAAATTAAATTATTTGTACACACAAAGTGTACACCTTTATTGATACTCTCTATTTGTCAAAAATCGATAGTAGATTGGAAAAAATGTTGTCAAGATCAATGTACCAAAATTTGCCAACTTACACGAATGTATATCAATATTTCAACCATTATATACATGTAGCATAGTCCTTAGATATGATTGGGGTCAAAATTCCTTCAACCAAATATTACAAAAAAATATATATATACTCTCTTTTTAACACATCATCCATATGCAAACCATTACGTAACTATTTTTTTTTTTTTTATACAATTACCATTATTCAATTAATCTTGCACTCTAATCCATATTTTTTCCTATTTTTAAATTATAAATTCTTAAACAAAAAACCACTAAATCTACATCAAACAGATCCTATAAAATTGAAAAATTGACAAAACAAATATGTGTATTTATAGATCCCCATTCTCAATTTGAGCAAAAAACTAAAGATTTCTCAATTTATTTACACAATAATCCTTCTTATAAAAAAAATAATTCAAAAAATTATATATTAAAATATGCTCTAGGATATGTTTGAACCACATTTTTGGTGTAAAATGTATTTTGAAATAATAAATTGATAGAGAATGGGTACTAATGACATGGATTAATTTTAGCTCTTACAAAATTACGTAGTCCAATTCCGTGATATCTTCTGCGTCTTTTTTTGTTGAGTTTTTCATAAATTTGATTGTTAAAATCATAGAAAGATGAGAATAGCGAGTTCACAATAATGAAGAGAGACATAACCAAACTTCCAATTATATTTATTAAAACGGCACTACGATAAAATAAGATATTTGAGTAAAAATTAAGTTAATTTGATTAAGTTGAGCTTGTGCTTTAAATTAGAAATATGAAAAATCATATATTGAATTTAAGTTAAATTAATTAATTAGCAAATTTATTTAGAAAAAAATAAAATAATTTAATTTATTTAAGATAAAAAAAATTAGAGAAATTCGATTTTTATTCGATTTTTCGATTCTAGGTTTAGAATCGAGAATAGAACAAAATTCATCGAGAGCCTGTTTGGTAGGGATTTTTGGGGGAATAATTGATTTTGAATAGTGATATGATAGGAAATGTGCGGTTGAAAAAGAAGAAAAAAGTATTGATGTGATGGAAAATATTATTTTATTGAAGAATGTGTGGTTTTACCATTCAACTCACTTGGCCCCACATTATTCTATCAATTAATTTTACTCGTGACAATTACATTAAGAGCTTGTTTGGGAGGGATTTTTGGGGGAAGAATTGATTTTGAATAGTGATATGATAGGAAATGTGCGGTTGAAAAAGAAGAAAAAAGTATTGATGTGATGGAAAATATTATTTTATTGAAGAATGTGTGGTTGAAAATGAGAATTGATTTGAGAATCAGAAATAAACATGGCCCGATTGTCGATTTAGATGTCTGTTTGAATATTTAATTTAAGAAGAATTGCTTTAACCCATTTGGTTTTATCAGTTGGATTCCAACGTTTTGTCCATCTCTGACTGCAAGTACAGGTCAAATTGTTGCGGTTCTCACATACACGCAAAACCCTTTAAATATAATTTCTTTCGGCGACGTGCTGTTTGATTCTTGTTGGGTTTTGGACTTTTGGGCTTATTTGTTCTTCTCGAATCATTTGATTTTGAACCTCTCTCTCCCTCTCTCATTCTTATAAACTTCTTGGGAGCTTTGAAATATTTCTTGAAATTCTTTTTGCCGTTCTATTTTTTTTTCCAGAAGAAATTCTTCAAAGAAATCATGCGAGATAGTTGGAAATATTTGCTCAAGTCTCTTTATGTAGTTTTTGCATTCTTTTCTGCTCTTTTACTGGGTGCCTTTAAAAGTGTGTAAATTTGTGTTAAGTTTGTAGAATTCTTGTGTAATTTTCTTAATCGTTCATCAGTTTATGGTTTCTTGTTTATGAGTTTGCAGGTTTGCTGGTGGGTCCGATTGCTTGTTTAATTCTGATATTGGGGAATCTGGGCGTGATTTTGGGCCTTTTCCCTGCACATGTAGCCTGGACAGTTTACACCCTTGTCGAGTAATAACTTTTTTTTGACCTTTTTTTACTCTCCCTAATTCTTGAGTGCTATTCACCCCCACCCAAAAAAATGGACACAAAATTTTGATTATTTTTTTAAATTCGATAGTTGATTGTTAATAAGATATTTAATATTGATTGAAATTCTAGCAACTTGTTAATCTTTTGTAGTACAAGGTTAAAACTGTCATGGTTTCAGTGGAACATCCCACGTCGGAAGTATGGGCTTCCTTTGTGTGATGTATATAGGCTTGACTCACCAATCTCAACGGTTAGCATTTGACGAGGTTCTCCCAAGTTTTATGACATTGGTATCAGAACAGGCATCACGTCTCGAGATCCTGGTTGATGTATGGGCGCTTGCCCTGTGTGGGCATCAGGGTCGAAAACGTGGTGGTTTGTCATGCTTCCAGTGAACTTATGGGGGTTTAAATCCCACATCGGAAGTATGAGCTTCCTTTGCGTTGTTTATATAGGTTTGGGCTCTCCAATCTCAATGGCTAACTTTTGAGATGTGGCTCTCCCGAGTTCCATGACAAAAGCCTGCAATTAAGTTAATTTTGTGTCGAAGTCGACAAGAGAACCCACAAGGAAGCACAATTCCTAATGAAGTTTCAAATGTTTTGGTCAAAAGTCCACAACGCTTTAATTAAGTTCTCCATTGTTTTTAAAAAATAAAAAAAATTAGGAACTTTTGTGATTTTCTAGTTTCCAAGAAGTTTCAGTTTTCAAGACTTGAAAGCAAAATGTTTTAGAAGTTCTGCTCAACCTAAACTTTAGTTGTGATTTGGATTGTTGTTGTTTGAAGTTTGCTGTTGATTTATTTATCCTTTTTTTTTTAACGTGGGTTTTCCATACTGATCAAATTTTTTTTTTTTTTTTGAAAACAGAACAAATAGGTTTGATGCACCACTTAAGGTTGCAATCTTTTTTGGGTTGCCTGTTCTGTTTGGTATCTGGTTGGCTCTTAGCATAGCTGGTAGTGTACTCGTGGGAGTGGGATATGGTTTTTTCACTCCTTGGGTTTCAGCTTTCGAGGCCTTCAGACTTGACAATGAATCCAAGAAATTCTTCCACTGCATTGTGGTATTTATTTGATCTATCTATTTCCATTTTTCTCTTATGGAAATTCGATTTTCTTTCCTAATTTTTGTTTATATTTGACTTTTTCTTTTGGTGTGTGAAAATTCAGGATGGAACGTGGGGTACTGTCAAGGGTAGTTGTACTGTTGTTCGGGATTTCGCTGATATATGCTATCATTCTTACCCACTCTATCTGAAGGAGTTACGTGAATACCCTGCATCTCATGAACTTCAACCTCTCAGGTAATGGTTTTCAATTGACACATTGAGGACATATTTAATATACAGTATTTGATAGGACTCGACAACGTAATAGTTGGAAAAATGGACTAAATAATGTACAGTGGAATAATTTTTTCTCTCATTGTGTAAATAAAATAGGATAATCAACCAATTCTAACAAAGCCAATGCGAAAATAAATAAATTACAAGAAACACCAATTTAACATACTTCAGGAACTCACCTACGTCCACTGGCCCAAATCCGATTTAATTCTCCCACTATAAACTTCTCTAGATGATACAAGAGGACCACAATATCATCAAGAATTCAATAATTCTTGGTTCACTAAAATATTCATCATCCACTAGATTAAATTCCACGAACAAATAATCAAAAGAAGATTTAATGATCTCACAAATAGAGTCTGAACTGAAAAATGAGACTGATCGATTGTAGAGCACGTCACTAGGATTCATTGTGTAAAATTTGAGTTAAAACTGACAATGCTTCAATCTCCCTATCGTCTAGCAAAGCTCTAATTTTTCCTAGTATCTTTCTTATCTCTTCTCTATTTTCCTATCCAAACTTGTGTTCGAAATATCACCATCTAAAGTTGATGTAGGAGATAGATTTATCGTATCGACTGCGGTCCTCATAGCCTATACCCTAAAGTGTTTTGGTAGTTTAGCATGAGACAACGTACAGCTGACCATTTCCTCTAGTGTCTGTTAATTCTTTCAGCCGTTGGAGTTTTTTCATGCCTGATCCCATGAACTTTGTCTTAGCTTTCTAATGGGCCCCTACACTTACCTTCATTATTAGCTCGAATAGCTTTTAACCGTCTACCTGTTTCTCTTTCAAGTTGGCATGGAATATTTTGAACAGATAACACTTGATCTTAGATTTCAAACCGTATGTCCAAACCTTTCTTGAATGATCATCAATAAATGTGACAAAAGAATGTGCACCTCCAAGAGATTTTGTTGGTATAGAAGAAAAATTAGAATGAACCAAATCAAGAATATTTGATTTTCTAGTCAAGGGATATGAATGAAAAGTAACTCTATGTTTTTCCAGCCAAGCAATCAACACAAGTTTTAAGAGGCATACCTTACACATTACGAATGAACTTCTTTCTAGTAAGAGTTCGAAGTCCTTTTGTCATTAACACGACGAAGCCTCGTATCAAAGGTTAATATCTGCAGCTTTCTGAACTGCATTAACCTGTCCTTTGTAATGCTTTGTTTGCATAACATAAAGTGTATTCGTCTTCATTCCTTTGACCATTGTTAGGAGCCTCTGGCGAGCTTCCATTTACCTCTACCAAAACTGTTATAAATTCCACGTCGTTAAATTTTCCCGTAGAAATCAAATTGAGGCGACAACACCAACAATGCTTATACTTCAGTGTTCCCTATTTTGACATTGCCAAAATTACCAACAATATAAGAGTTAAAGAAATCATGACACGAGGTGGGGTGGAAGGAGGCGCCAGAGTCATTCACCCAATCAATGTCTTGGCATTCAAGACTGACTGTATTGTCATTAAGGACACCACCTAAATCATCTTTAGTCAATATTGTATTAGTCTGTTTCTCACATGTCTTTCCTTCATACCATTCCCTTTTCCAAATTCTACATTCACTCTTTTTATGTCGGAGTTTCTTGCAATGATAATACCTCAATTTCTTTCTAGATTTAAACTTCCCTCTAGAATCCTTTGACCCATGACCACTAGGCTTTCTGCTTTTACTTCTTACCTGCTTTTCATGTTGTTCAGTAACAAGGGCATCAGAAGAATATTCACCTTTTTCCTCTTCTGGCTTATTCGTAGAGCAAACTGTCTTTAACCATATACATGATTAGTTTTCCATCTGGTATTGAGTTACTTAATTAAATCACTTGTGTATTCCAACTGTCACGCAAAGAACAGAGCAGTAAAAGTACCTGCATCTCATCTTCGAGGTTCATCTTCATAGTTGATAATTGATTCACTAAGCCAATAAACTCACTTTTATGCTCTACCGTACTGCGCCTTTCTCTGTACTTCAAATTTACGAGCCTTCTAATTATTGTTGCTTTATTTCTGGATGTGTTCTTCTCGTACATGGATTCTTACTTTTTTCAAACTGCATCGGCCTTGGTTTCTTCAGCAATATGATGAAAAGTATTATGATCAACCCACTATCTGATCATAGTAGCGGTTTTCATGTGCTATGTTTCCCATTTCATCAGATAATTTTTCTTGCTTTGCTGTATATTTAAAATGCTTAAAAAGATCTCTGCAGCATAGCATATCATGCATCTTTTGTTTCCCAATTGAGTATTTTGACGAACTCAATTTTATCATCCCAAACTATTTTTATTCCATTCTATTACAACAAATAATGAATATCAGATATCACTTGTTGGGAAACAAACTAAATAATACATGGCAGAATAATAATAAAATAGGGTGACCAACCAATTCTAACAAAGCTGATAGGAAAATAAATAAATTGCAAGAACACCAATTTAATGTGGTTCGGCAACTTGCATACATCCACAAACACAACTCCGATTAATTCTTCAACTATAATCAATAATAATGAGATTGCTACTTCTCTAGATAATACTAGAGTATTATCATCAAGATTCAATAATTTTTGGTTCACCAAAATATTCATGATCTGATAGATGGGTTTCTACGAACAAATAATAAAGAGAAGATTTAATGATCTCATCAAATGGAGTCCGAACTGAAACAGACAATGTTTCAATCTCCTAATCGTCTAGCAAAGCTCTAATCTTTCCTACTATTTCCCCCCTCTTTTCTATTTACTATACGTAAATTTTCTGTTGCTGTTTCAGTTTTCTCACACAGAATTCATGCACATACTGCACAATTTATAAAGGCAATCATCATGCCCTAATGGGTCCTTACTTAATGATGGGGTTTCAGGAATTTCTCCTCGTCTTCAAACTATATTGTTTTTATTTGGGACCCTTCCTTTTAGTTAATTGATTGGGCTTTAAAGCCAAATTAGTCCGACCAACTAATGGGGCGGACAAGGAATTTGGCTTGTTTTGGCAAGGTAGAGATTGTTGCCTCAAAATATTCTAAATTAAGAGGACTTCATTGCAAATAAGAAAAAAGTTGCTATTTTAATTGAAGATTCCTATGCTTTCTTGCCCGCTGAGTCATATAATTTGAAAAAGCAATTGGAGGTGGTAATTGAATATGAAAAGGATTATAAAGAATCCCAATTGGATAAGGAAACCAATGGGCAATCCATGACTTGGTCGATTATATAGTTTTTACACGTGGCTAGGAAGTTTTGTGAGGAAAAATTGTTAGTATCCTAATTTTTCTTATTTTCTTTGTGGGTTGTACAAAGAGTAAATTGGTGGATGCGGTAAAGTTTATGGTATTTTTTTCTTACAATACTTGGAGGGTCTGGGTGAGTGAAAATTCTATATAATTATACAAATTTTCATATAGTGAAAGCTTTCATAGTCCGTAAATTTTTCGTCTAATTTCAATATTTTTGTTGTCTGTTATTTTTCCGTAAACGATAAAAATCCTATAGGCAAATAAAGGAAATTTGTCTTAATTCCCAACGAACAAGATTCTTCTTATCAATGATAAATTTATCTTTTCATTCTGTTTCTAGGTTGAAGGAAATTTATATTTGACATAATTACGTTAATTAGATTTAGCCCCTGTTTAAGTCTCATTCTTTAAAACTCAATTTTCTCAAAATCATTTTTAACCACACATTCTTCTAATAAAATAATTTTGCACATAAACCCTGAACATTTTAACACTACATTCTCCAAAGAAATTACTTTTTACAATATTCCTTCTCATAAATATGAGGCTCAAACAGGGGCATAATAACTATGCCACAACTAGTTATTTTCTCCATAGCCAGGTAAAATTAAGTAGGGATAGCATAACATAAAATGTTTACTGTCCTTCTTTTGCAGATAATTGCTTAGATTAACATTAACATTAACATTAACATTAACATTAGCATTTAAAATTTCGGTTTCTTCAGATTTTTCTGATTGGAAAGTATTACACAGTCGAATACATGTGAAAAATGTGATGGAATTAAACGATTATTATCGTTCTTAACCTTCTTTGATGAAACCATCATGCAGATTCATTCATGTGCCTGGGTGCATCATTGTTGGGTTGATGGGGCTGATAGTAGAAATTCCACTTTACACGGCAATTGCAATAGTAAAGAGTCCTTACATGTTGTTCAGGGGATGGCATAGATTAGTACACGATTTGATCAGCCGGGAAGGCCCATTTTTAGAAACAGCCTGTGTTCCAATTGCTGGTTTGGCAATCCTTATGTGGCCGCTTGTTGTTATTGGGAGCATCATAATGGCTATATTTTCAAGTTTTTTCATAGGATTATATGGATCCGTTATAGTATACCAGGTATGTTTCAGCCAGAGATTTTTCAAAACACAACTTTCTGAATTACATGTGGTTTTTTTCTGATGATTATTCATGGTTATGCAGGAAAGGTCCTTCCGAAGAGGTGTTGCCTATGTCATTGCTATGGTTGCTGAATTTGACGAGTACACAAATGATTTGCTCTATCTTCGCGAGGGTTCAATCCTTCCAAAGTAATTAGTTCCATTCATTTCATGATTATTTTATTTCTTTTCTGGAGGGTTTTTTTATCATTGCTTCGTGGATGTAGAGAATTCTAAACTTAAAAAGTTTACTTACGAGTAAATGAGTAAGTAAACAATTTTTCTTTTTTGGAAGTTCAAAATACGTGAGTTTCGTATTTTGACACTAAAGAGTTGCTCTAAGAAAGGTAACTTTTTTAATTTAGAAGTAAGAAAAAGTATGTTATCAAACATTTTTGAACTGAAAAACTAAAAGTAATTAACTTTGCTCTTTTTTTTTTTTTTTTTTTTTAAAGTTTTTTTAAGCTTAGCCAAACTGCTCAAAGTTTTATAGCCTTTTTTGTTGCATTCACCTTCCACGACACTAATCTTGTTAGTCATGGCCAGGCCCCGATACCGGAAGAAAAGTAAATCCAATTCTGAGTTTTCTGTTCAGCAAAATCATTCCTTACATGGAAATTACAGCTCTGTCTTCACTGAAGCTCCTTCAATCCTCGTGCCAAACCTTATAGCATCAAGATCTGTTCGGGAGGCAATACATGAGGTGCCAATGGTGCAGGTATGCATGTTCAGTTATTAGGGGAATTCAGGATAATTCATCTAAGACATGCAGAAACGACGTTCTGTTCCATTAACAATATATTGTACTTCCATGTTATAGCTTAAGGATGCAATTGAATGCTAACGGGAAGAAACTTCTGAGTACACTATACTGTCAATTAATCGAAGGATCGTATTATTAATGCAAGAGAATTGAGATAAAGTAATTTTGAGGACTTGTGGTCATTGAAATTCAACTTTTTTCTTTGAATAACTATGGCTTGCATAAATATCTAATTGCTTAGAAAAGAACTTGCGTGGCATGTAAGTTAAAGATCTTCTTGCTTTAGATCTTCTAGTAGATTGAGCAATGATCTGAATGGAGTTGCGTAAATGGATACATGTAGCCAATCTCAAACACATTTATTGTTAACGGGGCATAGTTTGTTGTTATAGAAGTTAAATTAATGTACTTACTGAGAAAAGCAGAAAAATGAAGAATAAAGTTGAGGCAAAAGTGTATAATAAACTTGGTACATAATAATAGAATTTTTATTTTATTTTATTTTTACACTTAACATGAAGTTGGTGAATCAATTAAATGAAAATCCCCTCTGCCTACTATTCTGGAATACATATTAAGATCTTGTGAAGGGTCCATTGACAAGCCTCAAATTATTGTTGTTGTGATGACAAACCAATCACAGCCCTGACCCGATTAGGCCGTGCTTTTGGCATGATGGAGAGAATAGCTAATTCTCTAACAATGGGATATTGACAGTTTTATCGCGTTTTAAAGTTCACATTTGCTGCTTGCCATGAAATAGAAATGAATGGTCTCTTTTATTTTGCAAAAATTGTAACAGGTATGGGGAAGCACAATGAAATTATGCGAACAGAGAGGCAAGGAACTATTGGATACAAATGTGATATCAACTGCTGACCTCAATGATTGGTTGAAGGCAAAGAAAACAAACGATGCGTCCATTGTTGCTGTTGGATTGCCCTGTTTCTCATTTTTGCAAACACTCCTGCACTCAATTAAAGCTGGCTCCAATGGGCTACTGCTTTTGGATGATCTCGAGATAACCCATTTGAATCGACCCCAAAGCAGATTGTTGGACTGGTTTTTCCAACCTGTGATGGTCCTCAAAGAACAAATCAGAGTACTTTCTTTGGAAGAGGGTGAGATACGGTACCTGGAGAAGTTGATTCTCTTTGGAAACAATACAGAACGCCTTAAGACTTGGGAAAATGGTAGTTTTATTCCTCAAGACCCTGTCAGGGCTGCTCGATTAGATGGTATCAGTCGCAGGTAAAAAAATTACTTTACTGTCTGCCTAATATTCACACTATATAAAAAAATTACGAGGTGAGCAAGTATTTGTTAGACCTATGGTTGGGTGGTGAGGAAAATTGTATTCATACATTTCGTAAGACCCACAGTTATTACCCACTTATTATCCACACATATCATAGGACCCATGGTTTATAAGTCCTTAAAAGCACTACCATATGTATACTTATAATTAGTTGTGTGCTTAGCAGGATGGTGGGAATGACTAGAAGTGTATCCAAGTTTCCGACTTACAGAAGGAGATATCGGCAGGTTGTTAAGAACTTGATATATTATTCAGTTGCAAAGGATGGTTCTTGTTCTTTTACAAAGGAGGGTTCTACCAGATCCATTACTTGTTCTGCAACTAAGGAAGGCTCCAACAGATCAACGTCTACAAGATCAATTGGTTCCATAGATATCGTCTGAGATATTTACCAGGTTGAATTCATTTTTCTTTTTCAATTTTCAGATGTTGTACAGTAGCTACTGTAGTCCTCTAGATCATATTGGCTTGTAAATTTTTTGTTACACTGTTTTTCGAGTTAGAAACTTTTTTGAACGTGTACGAAGAGAATGTACAGTGGGCAAACACACCTGGTTTCAGTTTATATGTGAATCTTTTGAATACTCCATAGGAAATGTAAGTGTAAATTCTCATCTTCAAGTCTTGCACAGATGCACCCGGGTCTTGTACACAACGATGTATTTATCTAGCCTCGTGGTTGAAAGCTAGATTCAACCGCAAATATAAAGATGCTTAGCTCGATAAACATCTGCACAGCCCTCAAAAGTGCTTAACTAATCGCTCAAGTGTTTGACGCTAATAGAACATGAAGTCTTGGAAAATACGGTATTTGAAATTTCATGAACGCGGAGTCAATGAGTTAGCTGAAGTAATCCATGTCACTCTCTCGAAAAAGTTCTTTAAATTCAAACGATGCTTGAAACAAAATGGTACTCGTACTCGAAACTGATTTTGGTGGGAGTTACGAACTCAAAACAGTTTAAAATTCTCACTAATTGTTATTGAAGAGGTGCTTTTTGATCTGAAAATGAAAAAAGTACCAAAATATGTACACCCGCAATAGAAAAAATGTATTTTGAAATAGTGATTTTTCGGAGAATGTGGTTAAAAAAAAAAGATTTTTGGATTTACGTATAATATTATTTTATTGAAAAATGTGTGATTAAAAAAAAAAAAGATAAAAATTCATTAAAATTATAATGGAGTCCAAACAGTGGCGTAATATTCTCTCTATTTATTGTTATCTCTTTTGGACATTTTTAATGAAAGGATTGTGATAAAAATGCACAAACACATTATATTATATTCTAATTAGCTGGCATAATTACAACCAAGAACGACCCGGGACGTTCCACCCCACTGGAATTAGAAAATGCCCCAAATCTTTTGAGCTTGTGACAAAGATCAAATCTTACCTTCCAAATCACAATACGTCTAGATATTTTATCGTCAATAGTAAAATAAATGAATGCTTCGATCGATGATAATGGCACGGAAGCAATGTACTACAAATTAGAAGAAAAAAAAAGTTCACTTGAAAAGGAAGTACTGATGACATGTTACATCATTACATGTTATATTTGTTGTCATGACATCGACCTTTTGACCAATATCATAAAATTCTAAATTTTAGCTATGGATAAGTTTTTGTTTCTATATTGATAAAAGAAAAAAATTTAATTTATTTCATATTTTTGGTGGCAGGCCTCTAATTCAATTTTGTGGATCCTTATAACTTTTGACATTTTATCTTATGAATTCAATATGAGAATTAAGTTTTAAAAATACTGATAAGAATATTATATCAGTTCAATGTACAAAATCAAAATCTATTCAATTTTAGGTGGAAGAGAAAAAAGTCGCGAAGTTGCGTATCATTAAAACAAATCAAGAATATATCGTCTTATTCACCTAAATATGTGTTCTGTTGTTTTTTTCCGACCGATTTGAAATGCTCCTAACCTTGAACGCTTGAGCTCAAATACGTTGTCTCAAGTTTCCTGTCTTAATATTCTTTAACTTTTTTGAGTCGATGTCCAACTTTAAAATATTTGCTGATATAGAAACTTCTTCTACATAAACCGAAAGGATCAGAGAGAAATTTCAAAAACTTCTTAATCAATGAAAATCACATGGCCAGATAAATATATTTTACATGAAATGATAAATATATGTGCGCTTGCATTCATAAAAGGATTCACTTTGCCAACAGTTTCTGAATTGAAACATAAAATTTATGGAATCAAATTAGTTGGTGGGCTATATATCCCTACATAGAGTAAGAAGGGAGGCCTACCATCCCTTTAGCTTTCTCTTTCAAGTTGAGGTACCAATTTACAATATAGGACCACTACCCCTCCATACCACCTCCTCATGCTACCTTCTCTTTGGCAAAAGCTACTCCTAGCCCACCCCACCCTCTATATGTATGTAATGTGTGAGAGTTGATCCTCCACCTTTCAAAAATGTAAACTTTTATTATAGTTGAAACTCTACAACTCAATATCAACTAAATCGTCACGCAACATTCATATATCCACTATTGTCATTTTGTGTTTTAATTTAACCTAGTGCATTGAGAAATTTGAAATGACACTTCATGACGAATTTAACAATAAATTAAACAATTTTTAAAATTGGAAGTTGATGGGTTAACTTGATATTATAACAATAGGTTGGAGATGAATGGTAGATGTCTGCTAGAGTTTAGATATTGGTAAAATATCTATACTTTGGAATGGAAGTATTGATCTCAGTGAAATGTTGTACTTTGTATTGCATTCCAGATTCCAGTGGAGTTCAAGAAATGAAAGTGGTCCAGAACACACACACACACACACACACACACAAGCCATAGCTGTCCCAGTTTTCAACAAGTTTGCGCTCCTGGTTAGGTATATGTTTAAAAGTTACTTTGCCCCTGTTTGGACTTCATCTATTTGATGGCAATTATTTTGAAAAAAATGAAGTTTTAAATAATAATTTTTTGGAGAAAATATGGTTTAAAAATATGGAAAAATTTTGGGTTTGCGTGAAAATATTTTGTTGTGTAAATGCGTGGTTAAAAATTAGTATGAGAATTAAAGAGTTTTGTTTCAAAGGAAGACAAACAGGAGATAAAATGAGATTAGGAAAATATGTTTTGAAATAATGATTTTTTAGAGAATGTAGTTAAAAAATAAGTAAAAATTTTGGGTTTAGATATAACATTATTTTACGGGACAACTTGTGATTGAAAATGAGTTCTGCAAAAATAGAGTCCAAATAAGGGCTTTTTCGAAAATAATATTACTTAAAAAGTAAATATCATTATTTAAAAAATTATGTTTGACAAAATAAGTAATTTCATAATAAGGAAAAGTTGATCAAGGAATAATAGGCTTGGAATTATGGTTACACAAACTATGGTTGGCATATTGTACAAGGATAAAGAAGTGCTGGCAAAGGGAGAATTTTGCCCAAAAGGGAGTGAATTTTTCACTAAATTCCAGATACTACAAGCAGAATTTATTTGCAAGACCAGAAAGAAAGAGTGAAATAGAGAAAAGGTATAGTTTTCAACTGAAATGGAAACCTAGAAATGCATTAAAATTAAGATTTAAATTATTGATACAACAGCATTTCATGTCTTACTTTTTTCTGGACATAGCATAGTCAAGTATCGAGTCTTGTTGCATTTCCCGTTTCTGTGTTGGTGCTACCCAACTCGGGGTTCAGTTCATCCCAATCGTAACGTCCTTCCAATGGTAAGTCCTCCAGAATGTCAAAATTGTACCTGCGTTTATCGAAATTGTGCACGGCTAAGAATTTTGAAGTTTGAATTCCATCTGCACTTCGGAGGATGTGATAAAAACAATGTTTTAATGAATTCAGTGAGAATTACTTGTCAGTGAATTGTTTTTGGAGGTCTTTTTCAGCAGCGGCGAAGAATTCTTCGATCTCAGTTTCCGAAGGCATCTTCTGCATCGGACTGCGAGAATTTGCCTCTCGTGGCCTCGAAGTAGACTCTAGCTCAGCTTCAACCTCTCTCGATGGAGTGATTGCTCTACTGAAAAGTAAAAAAATAAAATTTCAATGGATATTGAAGAGAAGTGATCAATAAAAATGTAAATAACATTTTAATCAATTAATTTACCTCTCTCTACAATCCACAAGATCATATGTCGACGTTTGGACTTCCACAACAATCTCACTCTCCTCCTGTAAACCAATATCTAGCTATTAATCACTGGACCAAAAATTCGTGGCAAATTCACAGATTCAGTCGAAATTTGAATTAAACATTTACCTGCAGATCTGAAAATTTCGAATTCCCTATCACCACTTCATTGATTTCATTGCTTGAGCAACAAGATGCTAAAACATGATCGGAACTAAAACTCTCACATGTCGAATTTCCGGAATCTGAATTCTCCGGCGTCATTATGCTTAGGGTTTGAGTTTCGAGCTGAACTAAATTTGTGGCTAACTCCAATTCTCCTCCATCAACTCTTCTCCTTTTACTCACCGTAGTAGTGGCGGCTAGTGCTGTTCTAGCTCTCGTCATTCTGATGCCATCCTCCGCCGCCACCTCAGCAATTCTCTTACACCCTCTCATTATCTGTCCTAGTTTTCAGCGAAAACTCCAAAATCTGGAGAAAAGTCACCCGAAATTAACGTTAATAATAATTAGTTGTCGAAACTTTATGATCCTTGTAGAGGCTTTTTATGCTATACTGCAACAAGATCAAGAGCTATATGAACATGGCGAAAATTCCTATTTCTCTCTAAGGATTTTGTGCAGTACAGATTTTTCTGCCTTTGAATCGCCTTTTTCTGTTACAAAGAACGAGAGAGAGAGAGAGAGAGAGAGAGAGAGAATAAGTGAAAGGAGTGACGTGAGTAATGATGATAAAGAAGATGCTTTATGAGCAGACAATTCCGTTTATCGGTTTGGATAGCCTTCTTATTTTGGTATAGTCCTAACTCCGTTAACCATAACGGGATTCTCGACCGCGCCGTTACGTGATCTACCATGGAATTTTCTCCAGTGGAATTACCGTAATTGACATGGTATGGACGTTCATTTAATTAGGTGAACTTGGATAAATTGCGACGTTTCCATTTATAATTTTATATTTAGAGAGGATAGTTTACTACTACGCGACAAAGTACAATTTATAAGAAGATCATACTTCCATATATGGAAATTTTCAAGTTTGATCTTCTTTAGTATCAAATACCAATCCATCGTCTTCCATTACGACTCTTCAATTTCCTTAGATGAATAAGGTGGCAATAGTCGATCCTGACGTTTGATTACCTACAAAAAGAGGTTGGGATTACGTAGAAGAAAGTTGATACATGTGAAAAAAGAACAAAGTTTAGAAGTAATAATTTCGGACAATCGATTTTTGTCAAGTGCCCCATGATTTATGAAACTCGCTCTCTATCATTTGCGCATCTCTTGTGAGTAAGATACATAATCGTCGTTCAATTATTGAGTGAATACAGAACACGGGAATAATCCCATAGATATGCGTCATGGTCGACTGACCCTTCGTGAGAGTAATCGGTCAACTGCCATTCTTGGTGACACTTCGTGGGTTAGTTAGGGTTGGAGCAGAATTTTTTAACCTATATGATATCATAATGATTAAAAAGTAACGTCGAAATTGTCCTTTTAAATTTTGAAAAGTCTCTCGATGATATAACTCGAGATTTTTAAGTGAAGATATACATTAACTAACAACATTTAGTCCATGTTCGATTTTTCTAAAAATTATATTTTAATAAATTTTGATGAACGTTGATAAAATTGTGGTTCTCATGAAATACGTAATATTATATATATATATAACTTTTTAAAAAGTCAGATTGATCATTTATTGATTTTTAATTTCTTACTTTCTGTCAAGGAACAGGAATATACAAAAGCATGTGGACTTTTATATGGTGGGCACTGAAAGATAAAAAAAGGATATTAATTGGAAATACTTTATATAGTTTAAACAAGAAAAGTCATTTTGTGATCTATAATAATTTAATATCTCATTAATATATCATTGATCATTTGATTATTAATTTTTTTTTTTTGTCTAACAATAAAAAATTGCACTCAATCTTCCAAGTTTCATTTTTTCAAGACTACTAAAGTCAATTAAATAAATAGTATTCCATTAACAAAATCTCGTCCAAAAATAGCGCTGTATGAAAAGAAAAAGATTTGAGAATGTGGCACATAAATGGTTTGACAATGACTGCTTCGTCGTGGTGATTGACAGAAAATTCGGTGATAGGATGGGGTGTCAATAATTGATTGGATGTTTTTTTTTTCAATTTATCAAATCATGTGTCGATACACTTCCTCCCTATTTTTTAACCTGTCATTGATTCGGTTTGTGTAGTATAACTCAATATTTAGTATGTACACAAGCGTGACATAAAAATATAGCAAACCAAAAGACAGCCTCTTTGGGGACCATTACACTGATGCTCTTTTAGCAAACCAGTTGATGGACTATAGTTGTTGCACTTATCATGGGGTACGTGGTCTAATTAGCCTTAGCAACTAATTAAAAATAATTATATGGTGCAATTGTCACTTCTTTTTCTTTAGCGTATATTTTTTTTTTTTGTGATAACCGTTGATGTTCGAGCCAACTTACGTGCACCTCGACTAATTCAACAGGACCCTAAAATTTATGATCGGGTACTCATATCAGTGGCTTTGAGAGGACTCGAACTGGGACCATTGGAGAGCAAACCAAGACCTGACCAATTGAGCAACCCCTCAAGGTTTCTTTAGCGTATGTTGACGCCCTTAAATCCAACCAATTTATTTTGCATCGTGATGTATTCATGTCAGCACGAAACAATTGTTTAAAGATTTTATGAGATGTATCTTATCAATTTTATCCTTAAATAAATGCGTATTTACCAACTGAAATTGGGAGAAAGATTGAAGGATAAATAAATAAAATTTTCGAGATAAACACAGTTCGGTCAGTTACTTTCAGAGGCACACAATTTTTAATGCATATGTTATTGTAGAAAACTTTGTTTCACAAAAACAATAGTGTCGTCAAACAGAGGCTTATATCAAAACCTTAAATTTGTCCCTAATATGTAGCATTTAAGTTCGAAAGAACTCAATTCACTTTTATCCTCGCAAATTATCTTTAATGAGTTGTGACATGTACGCGAGTGTTCGTACATAGACAAATTGTGCCATGCTGAGTTTCTAGGCCCTTTTTAACACATTTGTCCCGTCGAACAAATAAGTAGTTTTTTTTTTTGGAACGACGAAAATTTTATTAATAAAACCTCACTTATGGTGGAGGAAAATCGTCATTACAAATAAGACCATACAACTCAAATTCTAAGGTATGGCAATTCCCATCTATCCGTGTGTAAAATTGCTCTAAGAAATTGCGGAGCGTCGTTGCCAAAAGATAAGGTAAAAGACGGACCATTGCTGCCATATTTAGCAAGGAAATCAGCCGCCCTATTGGCCTCTCGGAACACGTGCTGGATGTGAGCATTAAGAAAACAGATGAGCTCCAAAATTTCATCCCAATATTCCCAAGCCACCATAAAGAGCAAGCACCTCTTTGCAACCATTGAACCACAATATTGGAGTCAGTTTCAACAACGATGTCCCTAATTCCGAGCTCCCTGCACATACGTATACCGTCAAGAATGGCTCGGGTTTCTACTGTCATATTTGTACAGGAGTCGTAGTGGCGAGAGAAGCCTGCCCAACATCGACCCTTGCTATCCCGTAAAATTCCCCCACCACCAGCTGAGCCTGGATTGCCTTTGGATGCACCATCTACATTTAATTTCAGTTGCTGTCCCGCCGGGTTTTTCCAACTGATCAGCTGCATCGTTCTCCGCTTAGCATAATTTATGGGGCAATTTAAGGAGCGCAAACAGTACAAGTCGCCCCCTGAAATTTTACTGACTTTGGTGATCAATCCAGCAACCTGCAAGAGCGTTGATTTGGTCT
This sequence comes from Fraxinus albicans, assembly GCA_903798335.1. Classification (NCBI taxonomy): domain Eukaryota; kingdom Viridiplantae; phylum Streptophyta; class Magnoliopsida; order Lamiales; family Oleaceae; genus Fraxinus; species Fraxinus albicans. The sequence goes on along the minus strand of CAIGRM010009570.1, from coordinate 418 downwards.
GCCACACGGTTTTATGCCATGAGATAGGACGTCCTCCCATTCTGGCTTCACAACTAGTTTTCCAGAGTGCCCATGTGATAATCAATGGTGCTAAGCCGCGAAGTACACCCTCCTGTGAAGAACCAAAAGCGTTTTTCCACCATAAATTTAGTATTCCTTTCCAAGTGTTTACATAGGGAAGAGAAAGACTGAAGTGGCCAGCAAAATAAGACCATGTTTTTTTGCGACTTCCCCATGACATAGCACATGATCAATGGTTTCCATTGAGGGATTATCGCAACATTCACATTTCGAAACCAATGGGATCCCAATATGTTGGACCACCTCGTCAGTTGGTAAACAATTTAGACGAGCTCTCCAGGAAACAAAAGAAATTCGTTGGGGTACTTGGTCATGCCACAACCATCTTTTCCATGTA